>CACRXP010001126.1:40918-64244 GCA_902702965.1 Spirometra erinaceieuropaei | reverse complement strand
TAATGGACACACTGCAGCAGGTCAACCTCCGCACCGCTTGCTTGCTTGCTTCATGCTCAGAACGTTGGGCATCTTGAATATTAACTTTATTTACCTATTGGGTTTTCTTATTGTCGTTTTTGACAACGATCGAGTGAAGGTCACATCATTTAAAAGCCAGAAGGAACACTTGCGCCCGCTAGACCAATCACATGAAATATTGGGCAAAATCCGAACTGTTTTTACGATTGGGAAAAATTATTTAAGCTGCAATATTGCTTATTTTGCGACGCAGTTCAGTACTATTTCAGGCACGCCAGGGAATTGGCTTTTGAATGTATTTTTGTCGGCCGTCTACAAAATCTGCACTCGACAAAAATTACTACTTAGATAATATGCATTTCCCCTATTTATTTTCAATGTCCTTGCAAACGCAAATGCATTTTACGAAAAACCCCATAAATATATCATTTCGTTTTGCCATTTGGCAGAAAATCACATCTTCTACGAAATATGTGCGTGAAGAAAAGGCATCATTCGGTTTTAAAAAAATTGTCAATTCCCGAATAATTTTGAACTCGATCTGCCGTTGGGGTTGCCAGTCGACAAACTGTGTACTACCGTGCAAGAAATAACATGTGTTTATTTATAGCATTAACAAACTACCATGTGGGGTTCATAAAACGTCGCAGTGAATCTGATCTATATTGTTTACTCAATTAGTAGCGTTATTTAACAGACAAATCCGATGGTTTTCGGATGGACACTTCACAGCCCTAAAAATCTCATAATTAGAGAATTTTAAACCGAAAGACGCTCTTTTGGGAAAGACGCGATTTCAACGACCGCAGGACATCCATATCACCAGGAAAACTCTGGTAACATCCGATGTTCCGTCCACTCCCCGCGAAAAACAGTAAAACAGAGCATTTCTTGTTTAAAAGTGAAAGTCTAAGTATTGCACAGCAAAATGGCCTTAATCAGTATAATGAAAAACCTTACAATTGCAGTAGGACACATGCGCCATGGGTCCTGCATGCAGCCAGAAGGATCGCTCGCTGTTCAGCAAAGGGACAGACGGTCAGTTATCTGAAATAGGTCGATTGAAGCGAACAAAGGTCGAACTAGTGGCGAGTGGGGTAAAGGCACTAATTAACAATCGCGCCTAATGATGTACAAGATTAAGGACAATGTTAGGCGTCAGAGTTCCGCTGGCAAACTCTAAGGCCTGCGATTTCGTCGTCGATAAGTAGGCTAAACCAATGCAAAACATTGTTAAAACAACCGCCCCAGTCTCGAAACGATCTTTTAAATCCTTTTACACAGGTAAGACACATGAGAAAACAGGTTATTGCCAGAAAAAGAGGGTAATATTTATTTGGCTCAGCTGTAAAAATGTCGGCGGCGGAGATGCTTATTTATTCAAAAGTTTCCTTTGTCATTCAGTATAATTTTATGTCCCAAAAACTAGTTCTAACACCCGCAGGCGATCTCTTTTTGTATGTCAACTATGAGCTCCAGACACACACTGGCAACTTACCTAGATCACATTTTTGCACTGGTTTCGCATAGTTCAAACATGTCACTTTCTGAATAACAGAAATTAATTCTGCTTAAAGAAGACTGCTCTGGATATCGTTGTAGTAACTGTCCAAAGAAGCAGTAATAATGCCTGTATGTAATTCTGAGTCTTTGCGTACTATTATTTTCCAGTTAACCGGAGATGATCCACGAGTAACCACACCAAAGCCCACCTATATGAGGTCATTCTTATGATTGCATCTGCTAATTATATTCCATTTTTATTTGTCGGTGACCGACCTCTCGACTTGTGGCCTAGCGGGCGCAAGTGTTCCTTCTGGCTTTTAAATGAGGATGGCCTCAGATACAGCAGAAATACTACACGATCTAGGAATAAGCCCATTTCACTGTGCCCCAGAATTGCAAAATTAGGACGAAGACAAATTCATCTGGAAAGACGTGCAAGTCTAAAAACCTGACCCCGTGAAGTCAATGAGATGAGACTTGGTTAGCTTAAACAAATGCATTGCAGTAGTCCGCTCTAGCCTAAAGAGATCAGTTCAAGGGTAACTCTCTCTGCAGTTTCGGTGTCCCACAACTTGTATCGCCAATGAAAAGGTACACTGGAACGACCAGAACCGCTGGTTGGGCGTTATCCGCCCGCAGTATCTAAGATACATCTGAAATTGTTTACCGGATCTGGTGCAGTAGCGGGTAAAGCAACTACGCCGTAAAAAACTGGAGGAGTGCTCCGGACGCGAATCGCCGAACACGCGGTGGCGGTGCGGAGAAACGACGCCAACTCTCAGGTCGCGGCCCATTCGGCGGAACCCGGCCACACATTCAAACTCGATGAGGCCGAAATTCTCGTGAGAGGGGATAATCGCGTGAGTCGCGCGTTGCTTCAGTCATGGTTCACGGGACCTCAGTCTATCAATAAGTGCGACGACATCCCCATTCCATATTCCGTGCTGAGGCATAGGCTGGCCAAAGTAATTGACCACCCAGGGAGCGCGCAGGCCGATGAGCGAGATAGCCGAACAATCATCACGTCAGCAATTAACACGGATGATGACATTTCAGCAATTAACAACTTGCATTCCGGCCATCAAGCAGTTAGCGCACCCGCCGGTAACAATTCTTGATGAAGGAGAGAGCGGTTAATTATTATAGGCATGCTGTCGCATAAAGACTGCATCCTATAAATACTGCCAATTCCTGTGCACAAATTACCCGTTCCTGTCACTGTTTCTGATGATGGATTCAAGTGAGAATCCGAAACGTCAGGCGAATAAAGCCCTTGTTCCAGCGATCGCTTATACATCTTATCAGTATCCAAAATGCCCATTGCCGACTATCAATGCCTGCCACGTCACAGGTCAACCAGTAGTAAGCCTCTGAATCTCCCCTAACTTGTCAGCACGTTTCTCCACCAACTGACTGATAGCCAATTTGGGCCTACCTTAGAGGGTGCCCGAATGGACCCGCAATGCAGAGCTCTGAGGACGTCCTCGTAATATAAGCTTCGACATTGTTTTTCTTCCAACTTGCCCGAATGTATTCAAACAGTATACTTGTAAATAAGCTATCCGTTTGCTTCATAATCCCTGTTTGTGTAGGTGGGCAGTTTTCATGGATCAGTCAACATTTCTCGCGAAAGGTGGAAACAGATGTTAGTGTCCGTTTTCACTGGCAGTCATTAGGAGATAATAAACGCGTACTTCGGCCCAGGTTCTCCCTTCGTCTTTAGTACACAAATGGGTAGGATGCAGGTCCTTTTGGAGTCCCATGGGAAGGGTGCAGTTAGACTTCCATGTGATCTCGTTGGATGAGATGAAAAACGCACGCACCCCCTAAACGAGGTCAGTGCAGTGAAGCCTTGCACTCAAAATCCCACGACTCGCTGCACCAGAAGTAAAGAACAGAGTTAAAGGTACTTTAACCAACGTTTTCTTGACGTCCTTGAGCCGCCTTCCTCGGCTCTTAAATTTGAGAGGTCTGCCGGAAATGGCAGCGCTTGCTGGATACTTAAGCATCCAGTCTGACCATAACATTCAGTCAGCTGTAACAATCATCGCATCTAGGTGACCAGCAATCTCTCGGATCAAGTTCCCCACCGTGCAAGCGTATTCCGTAGGCATGCAGTAACAGCCATTTCAGGACGACTGAGGCAACGGAGGGAGATAGAGAGAGTAGGGGAGGAGGGCATAGAGGAAACGGGGTAAACTGAGAGGGTAAAAGGATTGGCAGGGCGAGTAAGGAACGGACGGAGAGGACAGAAGAGACGAAGGGAAGGGAGGGTTACAGGGAGCCAGGGAAAGAGGGAGGAAGAGAGAGCGATGCTTGAGACTGAGGAATACACTAAGGCGTCTGATGCATTTTCCGCTGTCAGGGAGCCTAAATAAATAAGTTGAGACACGAAGTGTTATGCCTGATTAATACCTTAGCTTTCACATCCTGTTCAGTTGGATTTCTTCTCCTATGTAAAAGCAATAAAAAAAACTAAGTCGGTCTAATTTACTCCTTCTCTGACAGAGGGCTAGGACTGACGGGGTCGAGGAAATTTTCAACTAGAAAATGCCAAGATCGCCGCGAGCAGGTCTATCAATCAACCTGTCACATATCTGCAGTATCAAATGACAAGAAAATGGCCTCAAAATCATATCTGATGCACAGGCATGCAAATGCGACTTTTGCTTTTTACGTATTTGCGAAAACTGCATTTTCTTCCCCAAAAGGCGCCTACTACCGTGGCCACAGTTCATGGGTGTCCATATCCCTTTCCGAACAATTTACAAATCAAGTTACATCAACTTCAGCTGCCATCACCTCTATCCAGATCACGAACCGTTAAAATTCTCTAGGAGATTCGATTGACAGATCTATCAGAAGATACCTCATCTGTAAAAAATATTCTGCATGTAAAGTCGGAAAAGCACACCCCACTGTGCACAAAGAATGTAGCTAAAATATATTGAATTGACTGCTGTTTTATGAAGCAAATTTGATTGACCTTGAGTTGACATGAGCTCTGCACGTTTGTGCTCCTCAGTCAAGGTCATGGTTCGAGAATCAGGCGTAAAAGCGTGTTCAAGTGATACACATAGGCATAATCACGCTCCCTACATTTACACATTTCCTACATCCAATCCCCACAATCAGTTCGCAAAACCTAACAGTAAAAACCCAGAATAATCTAGCATACATGCGCGATGGACCAAGCCCGCTGTTCGGTTTCGCCAAAACACTCGACTCATGCACTTTTTGACAAGGTCGCGCTAACACTGCTTAAAGCGTGATTTCCAGGCATCTGGATAGAAGGTAAAATGTTTGTGCCAGAAGAAGTGGTGAAAAATTTCAAGCAAAAAATTATCTCGCCAGCCAGTCCCGAGCCGTCCCACCTACCTACCTACCATCTTAATGCTGCTTAATCCACTGCAGTGCCACAAGGCTGCAAAAAACGCTATGGAGTGCTGCATGCAATAAAAAAGGCTTTCGTAAATTCTGACCAAGACCTTTTTGGGAGAGTTTACGGCACATTTGTTCGGCCCCACTTAGAATACGGCATACAAGCATGGCGGCCATGGCTGGTAAAGGACCAAGAATGCCTCGAACGGGTACAACGGCGTGCAGCAAAGCTGGTAAACGGTCTAAAAAGCCATACCTACACAGACAGACTGAATTGCCTTAATTTATTCCCTCTGTCTTACAGGCAACAAAGAGGTGATCTTATCCTCGTCTACAAGATAATACATGGCCTTGAGTATGGACTTAAATTTGAGGACATGTTTCAGTGGCACCTTTCACCCAATCTTCGTGGTCACTCGATGAAGTTACGGACAACAATGTCCAGGCTGAATCTTCGTTCTGAATTTTTCAAGCAGAGGGTAGTGGAGAAATGAAACGATCTCCCTCAGTCAGTCGTGGAGGCTACATCCCTGCAACTCTTCAAGAAACGCTTGGATGATATTTGTGTCCCCTGTTTTCCCTCGACGGTCTGAATCTGAACTAATACCCCTGGTCCCCACAAGTATTTTCTCTGAGACAATGCTACTCAAATGAACCAAGTACTGTTTTAATAGTGAATATTTTTTGTTCGTGTACAGTTATTCTAACGAGCTGACATGTAATCATTAGGGTTTTCAAAGGCTTTGCCTATTATCCTTACCAAAAAACTGACCGAAAACTGACCGGAACTGACCAAAAGGTTTTGGTGCGACTCCACATCCTCCCGCTGTCTACATTGCATACAGTAAGTTGGCTAACTCGTGAAATCTCAACAGAAATTCCGAAATGCGTTTTCGATTCGAAACGATTACTTAAGTACGGTTGTAAAGCAATCATCATGCAGCATAATGCTATAATAATTCAGTTGCCAAAGGACGCCTGCATTTGAACAAACTTCATTACGGCTGAATCTAAAAACCATACTCAGTGAAAAATGATTACTTAAGTAGCATGCATTTTTCCTCAGTTTTCGATGCCCTTAAAGATTCAATTATATTTCACAGAAAACATGCATAAAATATTCACTCTTTTGCTTATTCGGTAGAACAGTACGTCTTCTTTCAATTTTATACTCGAAAGAAGGGTGTAATTTTGTCTTATAAAACTTTCCAATTCCCGACTAATTTTGAACCCAGCCTGCCGTTGCACTTGCGTTCAGGGTTCAAAAAACACAATCCGTATATTTTGAGCTTACGGAAAACCATATATTCCTCTACGGTGATAAAGGCGGACCATATAGCGTTCATAAAATTAATCAATGGATTTGAGCCACATTGTTAAATTTAAAAGCTACATTGGTAAATACGGAAACATGACGTTTTATGAAGGGCCATTTCACGGTATTAAAAAATCTCACAATTAGAAACTATTTTAAAACCAAATCATACCGTTTCTTTGAGTGTAAAGTTGAAAGAGGACGTACCTTTCTGCTGAATGGGCAAAATAATGAGTACTGTTATACATGTTTTCCATGAAATATTATCGAATCTTTAAGGACATTGAAAATCATTGAAAAAATGCGTGCTAATTAAGTAGTCATTTTTCACGAAGTATGATTTTTGGATGTTGCCAAAAAGAAGTTTGCTCGAAAGCCGACATTCCGACGTAACTGAATTATTTTAGACTTATGTTGCATGATGTTTCTTTTTACAATTGTACTTAGTTAATCTTTTCGAAACGGAAACGCATTTCGGAATTCCTGTTGAGATTTCATGATTTAGCCCACCTACTGTAAATATCTACTCGGGGCATACGGAAGTACGCGTGCGACGGCAATGCCATGTTTCAACGGGAGACACTGAAGACTAGGCACTTATAGTAGAACCATGAAAAACCAGAAGTGAATTTTTAGAAGCATTTTCAGATGACAGCCGTTCGTAGCATCAACTAAGATGTGTTTATTTGACGCTGGACGCTGAAGACAAGAGCGTCGGAAACAGTTCCCAGCCTTTCATAAGTTGCTCAAAGGTTACGGATAGAGAAACTTAATTTGAGAATTCCTTTTCAAGGTGATAAGGAATGCTCTGACATCGGGTGGTAACTCGCCATTTCAAAAGATATCGGTGACAACGTCAGTCTTATAAAACATGTGCGTAATTTCTTCATTCAACCTTGAAACGATCAGAAGGCCGTGCAAACACCCGCCTCATAGAATGTTTAACAAGTTCAAACTAACACCATTGAAGCGTGATTTCCAGGCATTCTGATATCGCACTTGCGTCAGAAGCAGCCTTGTAAAAACCCAACCAGCATTTAGTTTGGTTGACAGCTCCAAGCCCCTCTGTTCGTCGGTTACCTAATATATCATGCTACTTAAAACGTTTCAGTGCTTGATACGTTTTCATTCTCAATTTATTTAAATGTGTACATTTAACGGACTGCAAACGCGGGTATTCTGGCGTGTGTTTGACGCAGACAGCAAGAGTGTTAGATAGGAGGCGTCTAACTCATCACACAGTAGCAACTTCATTGTTCAGCATCAGACACTAGCGAGTCGGGTGAGGACAGCAAAAACCTGCTGGTATGCCGCGTTTATCGATTTGAGCGCTAGGGTTACGTTGGCTGCGAGTTGAAATTTAATCTACGAGGGGTTTACCTACGCCTCTATGTCTCTACTATCCGCTTCCAGTGACAAATTTTTCTGTGGATGAGACTCATCTGCGCGAACAGTCTCATGCCCGTTGGGTTCGCTATGTGTGTCCGAGTTAGTTCATCATTGTCGCTGATTGGACGAGCAGCTTGTTTTCGCGGCGTTTGTGCACTGTCTTCCCCTGTGCACATCAGTCGGACCCGCTATCCAAAATACGACCAAGCCAGAGTCGCTTGTAGTCTAGACATCATGGTCAACTAGCAGTAGCTGGTGCTCGTTTCTCGTGGTCCGTTTCAAATAAAATTTCTGCCTTCGCGACTGTCGTAAAACCGTTTGAAGACATGGCAGTCTTTTAGTTTCTTTAGAAAATAATCACTACTTTGGGGTAAATCAGTCTGTTTGAGAATTGTTGACACAGACTACGGAATAACCGCCTAATTTTCGTAAACTTCCAACAGACCACCAGTAGTATGTGTCCAGGTAGCACGACACGTGTCATTTGTTGATTTTGTTGTCACGACCAGCAAATGGATGATAACCATCCTCCAATGTAGACCAACGTCGTCCTTTGGATGGACAAATTGTTGTCGCGGTGTTTGCACTCTGTCTTATCCTGTGCTCACTAGCTAGGGCAGTGATGAGAACTACGGTCAAGTCGACGGCGCAATCGATCACGACGAAGGGTATAGGATCGCTGTAGCAAGAGCCTTCATAGACTGACGTGTCGGGTCTGCGTTGGAACCCACCATCGGATAAGGAATCAGATTAGCGCAGGGACTCTCAGAACAAACTTCTTTCCCGCCTTGTTTAATTTCCTCGGAAATCAAATAAGGCAAGTTGAAACTGGAGTTCATGTACCAGAGAACACACGATGAAAGCTGGGGGACCTACTGACGAGCCGAACCCCTCGCAACTGCGTCAGGCAGCGGCATAAGATCGGCAAAACACGCGTGTCTGGGCTTTTAGCTTATACCTGTGTTGTTAGTACGGTAAATCATTGCACAAGCGTCTTTCCGGCTGCTTGCAAAAACTACGCTCTGTATAAAATTTGCTGTTTAAGTAGTATAAATGTTTTTCCTTGATTTTCGATTAACACATAAATTCTATGATATCTCATAGAAAACATGCATAAAATACCCATTTTTTCTCATTTGACAGGGAATGAGGTCTTCGTCAAATGTTGTACTTGAAGGTAGGATATAGCTCGGCTACAAAAATATTCAGTTGGCGGAGGTAACGGTTTCGAGCGGCGTACCTCGGGACTCCGTTCTTAGTCCTATCCTTTTCCACATACATGTTGATAACTGCATCCGTGGGTTGGATTGCGACATTGCCGTGTCTGCTGACGACATAAGGCTTGGGAAATTCATCCGCAAGAAGGACAATGAAACAAATCTCCAGGCAAATTTGAACCGACTCAAGCAATGGGCAAGTCACTGGCTCCTGCCAAATGTAACATTCTGCGAATTGGCGAAGTCAGCTCTGCGCACGAGGGAAAGTTTTATCTAAATCACACACCGCTACCAGAGGTAGAGGTCCAGAATGATCTGGGTGTGTGGCTAATATCTCACTAAAGCCATCATACCATTGCTTGAAAGTAGCGAAATACGCAATGTCCAGCGAGAATTTGCCAAGTTCGAAGAAAAGCGCTTTGGCAAGGTCTTCGGAGTGTTTGTGCGGCACCACTTGGAATTGGCCATTCAGGCCTGGAGACCCTGGTCTATCAAAGATCGTACCACCCTCGAAAAAGTCCAACGACGAGGTCAAAAAACCTACCTTACGAAAGTCGATTGTTCAATCCTGACCACTATCCCCTGGATTACAGGCAATTGCTTGACGACTTAATTCAAACGTTTCGTATGCTGCGGGGTTGGAATTGTTGTCTCGCATCCAGCGACTTTTTTGTGTCGGCCACCACTACTAGCTTGAGAGGACATCCTCTCAAACTACGTGTGAGTGGGGCAAGAGTGGACGCAAGGAAATTCTTCTTCATCCACAGGGTGATTAAGACATGGAATGCTCTACCTCTTGACGCCGTCATGTCCTCATCCGTGGACACATTTCAGAGGAAGCTTGACCAGTACAGAACATGTACCGCCACGTCTTTAGAAACGAACAAATTTCTCCCCTTGTACAACCCAGAACTCCATACCTCACAAGGTATGCTACTCCCTATATTTAAGTAACATCATTTTATACTTTTTCAGTTAAGTTTCTCCATCAGACGTCTGTATGCAAACCAATGAATCCTGTTTGAAGCATAGTGTGACGGCAGGTCGGCCTTGAAATTATTCGGAAATTGGAAAGGTTTCTTAAAACCCCCCCTTCAAGTACTCAATTTGAAGAAGTCGTAGTTTTCTTTCAAATGAGCAAAAGAATAAATATTTTTATGCCTACTTTCTACGAAATGCGTTTAAACTTATAAGGGGATCAAAAATCAATGAGAGAACTCCATACTTCCCAAGTAGTCTGTTTATAGAATGCAGTTTTTGTAGACGGCCGGTAAGTAGTTCGTTCATAAGCCGGCACCCTGAAGTAACTGAATTATCTTGGGATTATGCTACACGGTGATTAATATTACAACCCTGCTTAAGCAAACTTTTCGAGTCGAAAACGAATTTCGAATTCCCGCTAAGATTGCATGAGTTAACACATGTAGTGTATGTAAGATGCAGTCACTATGTCACTGTGTGCCTGTCAAAATGGTGCGGCACCCGCACTTTGTGGCTGCACGTGATGCCGTAATGGCTTAATGGAAAAGTCAAGTTGATAAACACTTAGACAATCCAAAGATCCCCCGTCGTTAAAGGAACTCAATGGATTCCTCAAGTTTGACGCCATACTTGCGGAGGCACATGTGACGAGCAAATGCTTATCAGGATGTATTGAACGGGGCGAATATCCCAAATACTACTGGAAAACCTTACGGAGAAATCATATCGCCGTAGTATTTAAATGCCAGTCTCTCGTGGTTTTCAGGGCGGTCGAGGGCCACTGTTCTCGGACACAAGTTCCGGTGGACTTCTTTAATTCCGGCATTGACCGTCTCAAGGTGGCTTTCTGCATGTCGTTTTAGTGCAGTTGATGAGGGAATTAAAGAACTCCACCGGAACTTGTGTCAGAGAACAGTGGCCCTTGACCGTCCTGAAAACCACGAGAGACTGGCATTTAAATACTACGCAGAGGCAGTCAGAATTAAAAGAATGGAGGCCAGGTGGACTAAGCCCCTACGAAGCGTCCAGTCAGTAGAACCTCAGACCGTCCTTCCGAACAATCCGGAACGGTACACGCATAACTATTCTTCAGTTCGTCTTGAGAAAGCTCTCGAAGAGGTACTAGCTGTTGGCCCTTCGTTTTGTATTGCACGGCGGTTGCCGAAACAATTAGAGCTAGAAATACAATTTGAGAGTCTCTTTAGTCAGACTACAGAGCTAAAACCTACCGATCCTAAAGAAGTTGATTGCATTACGTCGGCTCTAGTTAACTGCTGCCAACAGCATCTAAGGAAGGCTCCGAAAAACAAGAGTCCCATGACAAGGGCTCATATTGATAGCCTCAGGGAACTTCGGAAAAGCAAAGACATTGTGCTAACCAGGCCACCTTTTCTAGGCCCTTCCCCTCATGGGGGCAGGCAGTGCCGCCCCTGAATCGGGCTGCCCATGTGCCTGGTTGGCGCGACCGATCCCACTATGGGGCCACGACTTTTATGTTCGTAGTGGAGAACGACCGCATATGCCGTGAGTCCGCGGTCTCCGTCGGTGAGGGTGGGCGCGTCTCAGCGAAGGCGATGCGGAGACCCGTCCCGGCAGCAGTTATCCAACGGCGTACCAGGCAGAGCCTTGTCTCGACGATGCCGGCGCAGTGTTTCATCCGACCATCCATCCAGCGGAGTCCGCAGTACACTGTGCAAGCGGCACAAGCGCACAGCGCCCTCACCTGGTTTAGCCCGCCGGTCGAGACGGTTGCCCGGGGTGTGGCCGCTGAGCAGAGCCCAGCTACGTGGAGCCACAGGTGAGAGTTGGGTGCCAGCGAATGGACGCTAGGCGTAGTCTCACCTGCAAGCAAGTGAGCGACCACTACGACCATCACGTGAACCCACCGCTGACACCCCCTACACCCCGTGCCTATATATACATACATAAATAGATACATAAAACACATTTCGGTAACTCGTTATTATCGAGACACTTGTATAGAAACCGACGTTAAGCATACGTAGAAGGCACTCAAAGGGCAAAGGTTACCCATCGTGTGACCCACTGGAAGGCGTCGCGTCCATAAATCTCGCTATAAAAGTGAGGAGGCGGGTTCTACGAAGCAGTCACGAAGGGAACACAAGCGATGGAGAAAAAACTTTCCCGCGAATGGAGCTCGTGTTCTACCGATCCCCTATCCCTTTATGACTGCATCCCAGACCACATGTTCTAGTCTCAATCAACGCGACCGGTCTAGGAAGCATAGCCGCCGCCGCCGCCGCCGCCGCCGCCGTCGCCGCCGCCGCCGCCACCACCACCACCACCACCACCACCACCACCACCACCACCACCACATCTGCCTCTGCTCACGACCTTTTCAAACTGAGTTTCGGTTTTCGGCAAATTATTGTGCGCATTTGACCCTTCCATGTGCTGTTGTCTTGAGCATCAAAGTCAAATAGGCACATTCCGCTTGATTCTGTCACCATACCTGTGCCAAGATTGTTCGTGTTTTCGTCCCGATTTCTATAACTCTAAGAGGAATCTAGAACTAGAAGTTAGAGAAAGAAGTAGTGAAATGGAGATAGAGCAGAAGAAGAATAAGTGTGACTCCACCGGTTTTTGACCAAGTGATTGCAAAGCGCAGAAAGAAGCATGTGAAATAGGACTCTGAGTAAACTCAAGGTAACCTTTTGTACAATATAATGTGCTTATGTTTATATAGATGTTCCTTTTGGCCCAACTGGGAAAAACTCGGCGCCCCGGTGAAATTCGAACCCACGACACCAAGCGCAAGGATTTAGTACAGCCAACGCTCTAGCTACCTGAGTTGGTGACGCAAGTTTAATTACCTTCGGATGTTCCATATCTGACTGCATATACCACTTGCATACACTAAGTTGACGCTTGTAAACCTGTCGATATGTTAACGTACTTACACTGGAGTGCATGGGATGTCCGCGCATAGATTACATCTGGGTCGGGGTGACAGATCACTCCGTGAGTCGGAATGTGTATGTGTAAATCTCGCCTCGCAGACATAAATGGACATCGAGTAGTCATTTGCGAGTCCGCAAAATTCCGCTCCATACAGCGGCCACAACCAGACAGGTCATTTTTATTTGAGGGTTTACGAACATGACAGAAAATGTGCTTAGGTCAGTAAGTAATTTGTCTTGCTGTGACGCTTGTGGAGGGAGGTTAGAGTCCCATTTTCCAGCCCATGCATAGAAGACGACATGCAGCTTCATGTGATGTCTTGTCGTTTTCCAACCAATTGAGTACTGTCTCTAATAATGGAATTTGGAGACGTCTAGGATGTTCATGTACTCCCAGTTAGGGAGGCACTGCCAACATGATCACTCCTGAGCTACCAGAACTGTTTCTTGAAATTGCGTCAGGCGCCTCTGATTGTGGTTTTTTTCATAGGTCGCGCTCGGCATAAGTGCTCAGTATTCAGGCCGACAGTTTGACTGCCAAAAATAACACTGCCCACGGCTTGTCTAACCGAGTGGGTTCAGCGTTAACGACCTACACGTAAACTGGTTAATATGGAGGAAGAATTGTCCTGCATACAGTAAGTGGGCTAACTCAAGAAATCTCAACCGAAATTTCGAAATGCGTTTTCGTCTCTCAAAGATTAATTAAGTAGGGCTGTCAAGCCAATAATCTTGCGGAATAATTCTATAATAATTCAGTTACCCCAGAACGCCGGCTTTCGAACAAACTTCTTTTCGGCTGTATCCAAAAACCATACTCCGCAAAAAATGGCTACTTAAGTAGCACGCATTTTTCATTGATTTTCGATGCCCCTAAAGATTCAATTTTATTTCATGGAAAACATGCATAAAACATTCCTTATTTTGTTCCTTCTGTAAAAACTTACGTCGTCTTCCAATTTAATGCTCGAAGGAAGAGTATAATTTGGTTTTAAAAAGTTTCTGATTGTGAGACTGGTTAATACCGTGAAATGTCCCACCTTATAATGTCATGCCTCTGCCTTTGCCAATGTGGCTTGTAAAGTTAACAATATGGCTCAAATACACTGTTTACTTTCAAGAACCCCATATAATCCCCTCTTAATACCGTAGAGAAATTCATGACTTTCCATAGGCGGAAATTATACGGCTTGTAGTTTGTGAACCCTGAATGCAAATGAAACGGCAGGTCGGGTTCAAAATTATTCGGGAATTGGAAAGGTTCTATAAAAACAAATTATACCCTTCCTATGAGTTTAAAGTTGAAAGAAGACGTAATTATCTACGGAGTGAGCGGAAAAATGAATATTTTTCCATGAGATATATTTGAATCTTTAAGGGCATCGAAGATCAATGAAAAAATTCGTGCTACTTAAGTAGCCATTTTTATGGAGTATGGGATTTGGATACAGCCGAAAAGAAGTTTGTTCGAAAGCCGGCGTTCTGGGGCAACTGAATTATTATAGAATGATGCCACAAGATGAGTTGTTTTACAACCCTTCCTAATTAATCTTTTAGAAGCGAAAACGCATTTCGGAATTTCTGTTGACATTTCATGAGTTAGCCCACTTCCTGTATGCTGTTCTTCTCCTCCCTCATCTACCTGGCTCCGGCGAAAAGGCAATTTCGGGCGGACCAAAGGCGGGCTCGGTCGCGGTTGATGACAAAACTAAACAGATCGCCTTCGCGGACCACACACGATCCGCTCCCCGCAAAATGTACCGTTTTTCCTCGAGGACAGCTCGGACTTTACAAGTGCGAATGCCATAAAGGCCGCACTATGAACGACCCATTGGGGTCAAACCCCCAGTACTCTAGCCACTCCAAAATACACACATGGGGACTGGGGCATCCTGTCAGCTGGCAGCCCCCGAAGTCACGGATTTTAGCGCGTCGCGCGAGATTCAAGCGCGCCGGGATGGATTTCCTGGAATCGATCTTACTCTCTCCTCTCCCATGCGCCAGTCAACTGTTCAAGGCAGTCAACCATCTGGTGCTGGAATGAGATGCAACGACTGACACAGCGTTGACGGTCTACAACTAGGCATGCCACAGCCCTCTCCATGTAGGAGAGTGGGTGTGAACACGCGCGAAATCTGCGCACCCGAGTAATGCGCGCTGTGAGTCAGCCTGTCTTGGCCCTGCGCATCTACGACGCGAGGAAAATTCCGTAGGACCCGGCGCTATTTTTGAAAACGAACCGTATACACACCCCTGCTAGCTGCACGCATTTGCGGGTGCGGACCCATACTTCGGGGGGTGTGCTTTCACCCCTCATGCCATGTGCGTATGACAGGATATTTCAGGTGATTCGGACCGTGTTATCGACAGTTATGCTGGTAATGAATAAATGAGCATAGACACACATCGTCGCCTTTAAACATGCCGCGCGATATTATGCGCGCTGTGTGACAGTGGTGTCGGAGAGGGAGGTCAATAAAAGAGCAAAAAGGAATGGTAAGAGAGGGAACATGGAAGTAGGAGACGGCTTGATAAATGGTGATAACGGAAGGAAATAGAGGAATTGAGCGATCAGATGGGTGAGAAGGTGAGGAAAGTGGTGGAGGTAGAGAGGGAGCGTGCTTTTTAGGCATTCTGACAAATTATAAGGCTCTTGCGACTACATGGCTCTTTAGTATTCAGTAACTGCCTTGTCAAGCGCAGTTTTACTCTTCGTGCGAATTGGAGAAAGGGAGTTTAGAGGGTTTAGTTCAGTTACCACCGGATGTGAAGACACAAACACACACACACACACACACACACGACAGTTCGACCGTCGATTTCGACGATGTCCACCGTGTGCCCCACAGACTGCACCGTGGGAGCAGGGACGGTGACTTACGCAGGGGTTTATAGTGCCAGTAGACTTGCGTAGCATCTACCTACACTCTCTCCTCCTCCCCGCCTGGGCCCGGTGTCAAGACAGAGTCAAGAAGACCGGAGACGAGGGAGGCCGTAGGTGGATGGCTCGGACGGATCCTCACCTTGGCGTTCCATCACACCCCCTGGTTCACACAACAATAACCAGGATTTCAACCAACACAACAGAGATTTGGAGGCTGGAACGGCCGAAGCCGCACCTGGGCGTGCCGCCAACGCCTGGCTCGGATTCCACACTGTGGTGGGAGTGCCATAAAGGCCACATTAAAAAGGAGCCATTGCAGCCTGACTTTCTGACCGCCTCCCGTTAAGGAGGAGGTCCAAGGTATCCCGTCAGTTGGCAACCTTCCAAGCCACGGCTTTTAGCGCACCGTGATAGCTTCAAGCGCGTCAGATTGTTTATAGTGAGGAGGAAGTGCGCTGAGTCGTCGGCCTCACTCTCACTTCCCATTCCCACACCCCAGCCGCTGTCCGAGCCGGTCAGCAGACTGGAAAGGGGAATGGGCGCGGTGGCTGACATGGTCGCTGACCATGCCTGCGCGCGCCACAGCACGACCTGGCCCCCCATACACACACAAACACCAGGATTTCACACAACGGGGGTAGAACGGCGTGTCTCCCACTTGCGTGAGAGTGCCGTGGAAGGTGCTGTTGCAGCCCGTCCCCAGCCCACCAGTCCGCCACTACACACAACACACACACAACGTGACGAACTGCGTGAACCGAGAGCGGGCCTCAATCAGCAACCTTCCTATCCACGACGCTTGATGTGTCGGGATAGTCTCGGACACAAGTCACCCGTGCAGCAGAAGCCGCATGGGGACCGAGTCGAGATGCACACTTCCCACTTGCGTGGGAGGCGGCAGTTGAGCGCATGAGGTGTGTGAGGGTTGATGTCTGGTGAGGTGATGGTGTTAGGAGGTAGGGAGTGAGGGAATGCGTGGTGTGACCGGCGGTTGTCTACCGCAGGTCGTCGTGGATGCGCATGTGGCCGAATAGACCCATGCGATGCGTGAAGGTGCGAGGGCAGTGTGGGCAGTGGAGGCGAGTGCGGTGGGTGTAGGTTGGTGCTCCAGGCACTGGTTCGCCAGACTCTGTGCGATGGATTCGCAAGTGGCCGACCAGGCCGATGCGTGAAGTGGAGGTGCGATCGCAGTGAGGGCAGATGTAGCCCTGTCCCTCACGTCTGATGATGGAGGTTGCAGGGCTTGTGCCTGTTGTTGTGCCAGGTTCGGCTGTGGTGAAGTCGTGGGCGACAGACGCCGAAGCGGCCGTCGTTGTGGCAGTGATGGAGGAAAGGAGGAGGAGGGGGAGGAGTGAGGGGTTGTAAGGTCGGTGGCGTCGGTGTCGGCTGGGGAGTGGTTAGTGGGTGCACAAGGTGGTGGGTTGGGAGTGGGCTCGGCGGGGTGGGTGTGTCAAGGCTGCGGTCAATTCCGCTCCCGTGGATGCGCGTGTGGCCGAATAGACCCATGCGATGAGCGAAGGTGCGAGGGCATTGTGGGCAGTGAAGGCGAGTGCGGTGGGTGTAGGTTGGTGCTCCAGGCACTGGTTCGCCAGTCTCTGTGCGATGGATTCGCAAGTGACCGACCAGGCCGATGTGTGAGGTGAAGGTGCGGTCACAGTGAGGGCAGGTGTAGTTCTGATCCTCATCAGTGGTATGAGGAGAGGTGGGAGAGGTGATGTCGGTTGTTGTGTTGGGGTTGGTGATGTGTGAGACAGCAGTCTGAACGGCCGCCGCTGGGGCAGTGGAGAGGGAGGAGGGCGACGAGGACGAGGAGGATGGAAGTGGTGGTGCAGGAGGAGTGTCAGAGTTAGTTGGCGGCAGAGAGGACGAGGAAGAGGCGGGCGGGGGGACGATGGCTGGAGCAGTTCGAGAGGCATAGTTGGTTCGGAGATGTCCAACAAGTCCGATTCGTGCCCGGAATGTCCGTTGACATCGAGGACACGTAGGGGGAGGTTGTGCGGCGGCGTTGCGGACTGGGCGAAATTGTGATTTGCGGGCTTCGCGTTTCGCTTTGGCGGCGGCGATTCGGTTGGCTTCATAGATAGCAGCGCCCGTCTTCACTGTTCTCCTCCATGTCGGGCGATCGCTAGCGAGCTCTTCCCAGTTGGTCGGGTTGATTTGCAGGCGCTTCAGGGAGGACTTCAGGACACACACACACGCACACACACCGAACGCCCTACCTGCTCTGGTTCCCCGATAAAGGATGGTTATACGGGTGTGATCGCCGTGATGCATAGGTTTCTTGAAGCCACAGACAAGGTCCTGGTAGCCGGACGGGACAGTGCAGAAGTACTCATTGGCTATGTTGGTTTATTTGCCCGGAAGGTTCGTTAGTGGCCGTGCCTGCGCAGACAGACCAAGATTGATGGAGTGTACAATCATTTTTTTCCGGTTACTCCCATAGTTCACTCTCTAAACCTCTTACGGACAACGAGCCTGTGGCTCAGTGGTTAGAGACGCCGGACTTCTAACTAACAGGTCGGGGGTGTTTCACACTTCGGGGTTGGGTATGACTGGCTGACGACGGTTAATAAGCCATAAATGTCCATTCCAGTCTCCCTCGTCCTTTTCGGTAATATTATTCTGCCTATATAATGTGCCGCTGTGTTGCTGCTGGTTGGGCACAAGAGAGCCCGTAAGGCACAACGGGATGAGTGATTGCCGTAAGAAAGTTCGCTGAGCTCCCCTCTACCACCACATCTACCGACCCCAAACCGCTAAACGGTCCCGCATCCAGCATATTAACGGGTGGACAACCGTGCTATAGTTTGCTTTTGCTGTTTATGTTGTCTCAAACACTTCATTTGGATACATGCTACAAGCTAAGCTCAACACAAGAACAGTTGACGGGAGAGCTTTTGATTATATGGTTCTCTGGCTGTTGGAAAGAGGGGGCAGATCAATTTGCCGGATGCGCTGGAGACGATATTCAGATGTCCCGAGTGAGCATTACCGCAGTTCAAGGACACTGACTGGGCGATTTCCCCAGTTTGCGCCTCCAGTCAGTAAAGGAATCAATGAGACTAGATTCCCTGTTCTTTGCGCCTTTATGCAGGCATCAAATGTGTTGCATGATTTACCATGTTGACAGCACAAGTACTAGATAAAAGCCCAGACGCTGCCACTGCGTGACACAGCTGCGACTTGTGTGGCAAATCAGTGAGTACCCCCAGCGTTCCCCCTAAGCCTTCTGATAAATACTCGAATTTTGAAGCTCCAGCATTTTAATCTTCTCGAAAATTAATGCGTCAACTCGGAGCAAATTCTATGTGTGAAAACGTTACAGGCACATTCCGGAAGTTAATTTGGATATCTGGTAAGGATCGGGTGAAGGCCTCCAAGCATCTGTGGTATAAAAAGAATACCTACTATACTTATTCAAACGCGTTTGGGTCCGACACGATTTTTTGATTTGGTGTTTTATCGTACAAGGTTGCGTCGTCTGTTGAAGACGGTCTGGTGCACCATCTACAATGACCTCAGCTCGGAAAGTTCAGAAACGATCGTTGTAGACAGTCTGGTGGGTTATCTACAATGATCTTAGCTCAGAGATTTGAGAGGCGATTGCTGCAGACATTTATTGTCAATTTTTTAGTTGTCCTACTTAATTTCCGTTGTTATATATCAATGCATTAGAACATTTCCGCCCGAAAAAACAAATTTCCCAATTATTTATACTTATTTTGTCATTAATTTATGCATGCACAGGCCCCGCTCGTAAAATCCCCATTACCACCTTTCCCGTAAGACAGACACCTTTAGCTGGTCAAATGTGTTTGGTGGACCTTCACTCGATCGTTGTCAAAAACGACAATAAGAAAACCCAATAGGTAAATAAAGTTAATATTCAAGATGCCCAACGTTCTGAGCATGAAGCAAGCAAGCAAGCGGTGCGGAGGTTGACCTGCTGCAGTGTGTCCATTACAGTAAAACAACCAAGACAGCCAAGGAAAAGGGCTATGAATGTTAAAAGTCGGGTAGTTTGACACATGGGCACAAGTGAAAGACATTTGAATCGCCATCCCTGTTTTGCAGGCTGCCATTGGTTAGCGAGTTGAAAGGTGATCGTTATAGACACATAAAGTTTATTTTTTTAAAATGTTCCTCCTTCATTTCGGCTGCTATATAATTATACATTAAAATTTTTCCGACCGAAAAACGAATTTACTAATGATCTATACTTATTTTGCCATTCCCCTATGCATAGGTAGGCCCCGCCGTAAAACCACCCTCCCCGGGAGACGGGAACCATTGGCTGGTCCTGTGTGTGTGTTTGGGGTCCCTCAAACGATCGCTACCGGATAATCTGAGCCCAATTCCATCGGATTCAACAATATAACCACGTAATTGGCATAAACTGTCAACCGACGGCCATTAGTATGCACATGTCGTCTGAGTTGGCATATGAACATCACAGATACTACCTAAAATTCTCTCCTAAAGGACGTGAAAAAGAAGGCATACGACATGCAACTCACTCATTAGTTTCAGGACTCGCTGCCTCTGACGGCGCACCAGACACCGGTGAATTCCTCAGTCTGTGACACCGAATTAACTTTCTGCCACACGACCCGTTTTCATGGACTCTCTAAGTCGCTACCTCTCGCTCTTCCCGTCTGCCGTTTGTCTATCCCTCTCGCTTTCTCTCTTGCTCTCTATTCTCCTCCCTGTCATTCCCAGTCGTGAATATGGGGTCATGCTCGAACTAATACTCGAAAAGATGTTTTGGTGTCAACCGAATGACCGCTATCAAGAAAGTGCTTTGTAATAGAAGAGCATGGAATTTTATTCACCTGCTCTAGAAGCCATTTAGGCAGGTGCTCAACTGACCTGACTGCCAATTGCCTTTGCGTTCGCCCAATGTACTTGCATCCACAAGGGAATGTGAATTCGTAAGGACAATTTGACGTGGCGTGCAATGGCAAGGCATCCTTCGCCTGTGGAACTTGGATAGCTTTAGTGGGGCTGCAGAATATGAGTTCAGCTGAGTTGTATGTTCTTTCAATGGCGCATCTCCATTGCCGCTTAATGGTATTTGAGGTGTTGTCACCCTTAAAGGGTAAAGATATTGCAGCGGCCTCTGTCAGAATTGATTATTTCGTCAATTTTGGCCGTTTAAGCAGGGCTGTTTTGAGGCAAGAAATTTCAGCATCCAGCGTTTCAATAAAACAATGGTTTCTTGGTCTTTTGAATAGAGTCTAAACCAAATTTCGCTTTCGTTGTATCGGCACAAAGCTCAAGAAGTGTAGCTATTGGCCTTTCCATGTATCCTTGTGGAAATCCGACCGCCTTATTGAACGATCTTCCTGTCAAGTCATGAGGACATCCAGGAAGGATAGCTTGTTACACTGCTCCTTGTCTATTGTGAATTTAATCTTAGGATGGGGACTAGTCATGGCAACAAGTAGATCTTCGGCTTCCTCGTTGTTATCAACAATAGCAAAAGTGTCGTCCACATATCTTTTGTACAGTGTTTTCATATTCAATTTAGCTGGCAAATTTTCTTCTAAGTGACCCATAAAAATGTCGGCAAGGGTTGGACCAAGTGGACTTCCCATTACCACTCCATCACTTTGTCAGTATAGCTGTCCACTGAACAGAACTTTAACGTTTTTCATGCAAGGTTTTACCAGGTTACGTAATATTTCGGGTGAACGACGGGTTTCGGACTCATGGGCGCATATGACATCGATTGTCTCGTCAAGTGGTACATTTGTGAATAGTGATACGACTTCGAAGGCTATCATGCTTCTGTTGGAAATGTTCTGGTGCCTTATTTCTTCAATAAAATGGAAACTGTCTTTTATTGTTTAAGTCGAAAATAGGTGTCGTATTGGTTCTACTTCATTGACAAGTCACTGTGTTAGTTTGCGTTGGGGTGAATTAGACATAGACAGAATTGGTCGTAGAGGAATGCCATTTTTATGCGTTTTTGGAAATCCATATAGTCTTTACACTTTAAGGGTGACAACATCTCAAATACCATCAAGCGGCGATTTAGATGCGCCGTTGAAAGAACATACATCTCAGGTGAACTCATATTCTGCAGCCCCACTAAAGCTAGCCAACTTCCACAGGCAAAGGATGCCTTGCCATTGCACGCCATGTCAAATTGTGTTTACGAATTCACATACCCTTGTGGATGCAGGTACATTGGGCGAACCCAAAGGCAACTGGCAGTCAGATCAGTTGAGCACCTGTATAAGTGGCTTCTAAAGCAGGAGAATAAAATTGCACGGTCTTCCATATCATAAAGCACGTCCTTGATATCGGCCATTCGGTTGACCCCAAAATATCGGTTCAAACACTGCTCAAGAGTGCCTACTACTCCAGGCCTGCGAACTACGCTTGCTTGGCAAGCAGCTTGAGTCACGGTGGTATAGAACGATGCATACAATCATTGCCAACCCTTTTTGCATTGTGGATCAACCGGAAATACATCTGATTGCCAGACTGGATGTTTAAATAGTTAATAAACTCTATATACCCTCCAAATTGTAAGGCCGAGGAAAGCGATCCCAGAGATGCCAGGGAACTGCACGTTGAAGTACCTTTAACTCTGTCCTCTGCGTCCTAGTGCACGTGAGGCGTGGTACTTTGAGTGCGAGTCTCTACTGTAATGACCTTATTTAGGGATGCGTGCACTTTTCATCTCACCCAACGGGATCACATGGGAGTCCAAATGCACCCTTTTCAACGCAAGGTCGATCAAACCTGCTTCATAAAGCAACAGCCAATTCAAAATATTTCAGCTACATTGCTTGTGCACAGTGGGGTGTGCCTTTCCGACTTTACATGCAGAATATTTTTTGCATTATATCTTCTGATTGATCTGTCAGTCGAATCTCCTAGACAATTTTAATGTGTCGTAATCTAGATGGAGATGATGGTAGCTGAAATTGATGTAACTTGCTTTGTAAATGGTTTGGAAGGGGATATGGGCAACCATCAACTATGGCCACGGTAGTAGGCGCCTTTTGTGGGAGAAAATGCGGTTCTTGCAGGTACGTAAAAAGCAAGAGTCGAATTTGCATTTGCATGCCTGTGCATTAAATCTGATTTTGAGACCATTTTCTTGTCCTTTGATATTGCAGATATCTGGCAGGTTGATCGACAGACCTGCTCACGGCGATCTTGGCATTTTCAATTCGAAATTTTCCTCGATCTCGTCAAGCCTAGCCTACTGTCAGAGAGAGCGTAAATTAGACCAAATTTGTTTTTTTATTGTTTTTACCTCGAATAAGAAATCCAACTGGTCAGGATGTGAAAGCCAAGATATTTATCAGCCATAGCACTTCCTGTCTCAACTTATTTATTTAGGCTCCCTGACAGTGGGAAATGCATCAGACGCCTTAGCGTATTCCTCACTCTCAAGCATCGCTCTCTCCCTCTTTCCCTGGTTCTCTGTAACCCGTTCTTCCCTTGTCTCTTCTGTCCTCTCCGTCCGTTCCTCACTCGCTCTGCCAATCCTTTTACCCTCTCAGTTTACCCCGTTTCCACTATGCCCTCCTCCCCTACTCTCTCTCTCTCTCTATCTCCATCCGTTGCCTCCGTCGTCCTGAAATGGCTGCTACTGCATGCCTACGGAATACGCTTGCACGGTGGGGGACTTGATCCGAGCGATTGCTGGTCACCTAGATGCGATGATTGTTACAGCTGACTGAATGTTATG
>CACRXP010001126.1:0-13177 GCA_902702965.1 Spirometra erinaceieuropaei | reverse complement strand
TGCCGTGAAATGTGTCCTTCCTTCTTGAAATTTTCTCTTGTGCTCTTTAATTCAGTGACAAACTGCTTGTGTGTGTGTGCAAACTTCAGAGTTGAATTTTGCGGTCTCCCAAGATGACTGAAGAGGGCGGGGACGCTGAACAACCCATGGCCAGCATGTTCATCGAACTCTGTCAGCTGACTGATGGGGTACCTTGGACTTTGCGAGGACAGCAAGAACCTACAAGTGGACCGAAGCGCTACTGGCATGAACGCTACCGCTGGGTCGAAATGGAGGAGGCCTTCGACACTGACGTCGGCGAATTTTCACCGCCAGAGGTGCCAAACTTCACCTATGAGGAAATCAATGTCTTCAAAAGCCGAGTAAAGAAAGGTGAGGCTGACGGTGCTTCTACTACCATGTGTAGTGCGCTTGTCCGTCTGCGAGCCGGGGTCAAAGTAGTTGGCTATTCAGCAGGATTGAAATTGGCTGCATGTTAGAGGTAACTGGAGACTAGCACACTCATAACTATCGGGTCGATAAAAACTAGGACCTTGTTGACAAGTCCAGCAATTCGCATACGAGTGGTCACCGTAATTGTACGCTCATAACATGCACTGGCACGGGGTTGCTTGCTGTACCAGATCGCTTGAAGCTCTTCATTAACTTCCATATAATGTTGCATATCGATAGACTGTGCTAGAACGGTAAAGGTAATTCTCGTTTACCCCAGTCCCTCAAATTTACACTGGAGATTCCGTTGCCATGCTCATGTAGGAACACTCAATTGCACCAGTGAGGTTACCCGCTGCACAATCGTCTGAAATGGTATACTCTCATTGCCGTGATATAAAAAGGGGGTAAAAAGTTCGCAAAACAACTGGAGTTTCGCTTTTGATAGTGTCCGGTGCGATCTTCAAAACGCTGTCGCCTGAGAACCTCACCTCTTTCGCCTCTTCCAAATAGTAGTCGAATGAGCACTTGCTGCGTTTCAACTGCTAGTGGTTTGGTTTGTTGTGGGTGAAAACAGCATCTCTTTTTTCATGGAACGTTTTGCTATCCAGGCTCACAAAAAAGTCTTTCCAGCAGAATTTGCTTTCGTATGAAGCTGTCTGATTGAAAATTGTATTTGTAAGCAAAGTAAACAACGAGCGCGGTTACGAGGAACATTTTCATGCCCTCTATGCAAGTCATTTTTGAAAATAATTTTTGTATGAGGTAAAATTCGATACCAGGTAGCCCAGAAGACTTCACAAACTCCCACACTAAGAAGTACCTTGACAGTGTGTGTCAGAGCAAAGCCGATGGCATACTTCTGCTCCAACCCCTCGCATCTAAGCAGGGAACTGCGGTGCTGACACTCGTTTAGACATACCTGCTCGTACAAATGATGTGACCTGATACGACAGTTCGACCGTCGTTGCCGATGATGTCCACCATGTGTTACACAACAAGGTGAAGCAGGCACGGTGACTTGCGCGTGATTTGGTCTAAAGTGAATGCAGACTTGCACAGCATCTACCGCACTCTCTCCTTCCTCAGATGGACCTGATGTAAAGACAATGACAAGAAGACCGGAGCCGGGGGAGGGCGCAGGTGTGTGACCTGGTACACTGTGGTCTATATCGATATGTCGTAAATGAGACTGAATTCAGGGAGAAAAAATCCCCGAACATGCTGCAAATGCCCAAGTGAGGTATACACAAACTTTCTTATTGAAAATCTCTCCGGTTTCGCTTTGTCTAACTGATAATTAAACAAACAGTCTTTTGGCAATAAACCACATCCTTTTTCATTAAACATTCTGGATACCCAGATTCCCCAAATAATCTGCCCATCTGAATCGTCCCTCATACGATGGCATGTAATGAACGAATTATTTTCGCAACGTAAGGTAAAAAAGAGTCGCCGTTATAAGATAGTTGGAACGTCGCCCGGGGAAGTTCTTTTTGAAGATACTTCACATAACTCAGCCATTTGCCCGACCTCTTATTGTCAGACTATTCTGGTCAGCAATGAACTATGGTAGAAAAAATGTGCTTTGTTGGCAATCACGTTTGAGAGGTCATCCGTCGGGGAAGATGGGCCTTAGGCAATTCTATCTTTATAAGCCGCCTGGTAACTGGGTTTAATCAGTTCGAAACCTTCTCCATTTCTGAATAGCAATGCTTGCCAAAACGTTTAGGATGCGACTTAAAATGAATTTTCAGGAAAAAGCAAATTTCTGGGTGCCTACTCGATAGAAAATTTTCATGGACATCTGATGCCTGCCTGACACTTTAATTACTCCGTTATTCGAGTCCTGTATTACTTCTAACAAAGAAAATTGGGCGAGGTTTGGTCCTGCAGCCCCACCTGAATTATATCGTTGGTTGGCTTACTAAAACAACTTGGTCGATGCAAATATGCCGACTCTACAAATATCACATATTTGCACCCCCCTTACCATTTTAATCCACAGTGTGACTGTGCCATTGCCTTCACTCGCTTCCCTGAGCGTGTTCCGAGCTCTGCTTACACCTACTTTCCCTTCCTAATCCAGCGGATTAGGTAAGTTATATAACATTGTCTTGGTTAGTTAGCCATATGGTATCAATCAAGTGGGGCTGCAAAACAAAACCTCGCCGAAAATTGTAGTGGAAGTTATTGCGCTCGAGGTAGTATTTAGCACAGACCTCAGCCTTCCTATCAGAATCAGATTTCTTCAAAGATGCTTTTATAGCGTCTGAGTTGGTAAGAAATGGACGGGCTGAGCATTTCACGGAGGATGTCGGGGTGCGCATGCGCCCATTAGACGCAAGCAGGAAAGGAGTCTGATCCTAAAAATAGTGGGAGTACTCTAACGTCCGGCAATAGCGAAGAGGGGCAGGCATGGCTGCCATAGAACGTGAAACGTATCGGCCGCGTGGAGAGAGCGAAACGAAGAACGTGCATTTACTTCGACTGAGCTCTGGCCTTAACTTACTCCTGCACAGCATGGAAGTGGTTAACGCCCGATCAAAGTCGAGACCGCTGACCTAAAGGGCAGCTGAATAGGTATTCCTGCCCACGAGGACTATCCCCGTCTGAAACCCCATAAGTGAACGGATTTAGAACTCAATAGTGTCCAGAGAAGTTCCCAGTGGTAGCCTTCTTCATTCGCATGGGAGCATGACAGGAAGTAGAGCAGGATAAGAATGTCGACATTTGTGCGAGTTCAAGAACTGTAACTTATGCCCATGTGGGAGTCAAGGATGGTAGATAAACTTCAACCACACACATCAATTCCCTCCAGTCTAAGATCAGTCTGTTTCGTCTAAAATCAGAAGTCAAGAGGCCCTGAGAACCAGCTCATTATGCACACAGCGCAGACTGTCGTGGATTGGCTATTTGCTTGTGTGTCAGGGCAAGCGTCCGTCCGAGAGAGCGTAAGTCGCAGTGTATTGTCTACGTGGGTGTCACATGGCCATGCCAGCATGAGGGAAAGCCAACCTAAGTGTTAGGCGTGCGATTGGTTGGCTTAGGGGCGGCGGGGGCGGCGGGGACGTGATCACAAAGCACGCGGGTGACAGATCAGGCCGTCCGACGCGCGTGCGGTGCGAAAGTTTGTGGGTGCAGTAGTGATCCGTTGCAACTGAGCCAGAGACGCCCAAGGTGGGGCTGCCGCCATGCGTCAGAGGCGCGCCTGCGGGTCAGCGCGGCTGTCACGGTCATCGGTTGACAAAGCGGCGCCGTGAAAGGGGCCACTGGAGCGGCCGCTACAATCACATAGCCCTCCAGTATCTAGCCTCGGACACAACGAGGTCCACCACTGCTGTAGGAATCGGGTCCAGAAATGATTTGTGAGTGTGAATTTGCTTGAGGTGAAGCGGATTTCCGGTGCACCTACCTCATCTTCCCGCATCCACCCTACTCCAATGGCAGGATGAAGTTCATGTGACCGGTGATGTGTTCTTGTGCAGTAGTTTTTTAAGGCCGAGCAGAGAGGTTGAATTTGCAAGAAAAGACCTAGGTTCTAACTCCACACTTACCTAGTTAAATCCAAGGGGTGTCTCGGAACTGAAGCCGGTTGCACCGAGTCAACTTGCTGGTTGACAGCCAGCTAAGTCACGACTGTCAGAGTGTCGCGGTAGACAGAAGACACGCTTTGTTTTGTTTTTGATGAGAAACAGGCTACGTCGACACAGCAGCCCCTCTTCTCACCCCCCATCTCTCCTTGGCAAACCTCAGGGTATACAAGCATCTGCCTGGCGCACGCTGTTACCAGGTTACCTGCCAGTACTTGCGCTCCCTCTGGGTATGCAGGTCGTGAGCATGGCTGCCCAGTCACCCTCGTAGTCCTTCTGAGCCGTTGTGGTGCTGTTATTGTTGGTTAAAGTCCTGCTCAGGCGTTTGTTGCAGACCAGGTGATGTGGAGTGGTACGCCTAGGTGCGGGTTCGGCTGTGCCAGTCACCTGCGCGCTCTCTCACCTCCGGTCTTCCAGACTATGTGGTGAGACCGGGCTCAGGTAGGGGAGGAGAGAGTGTGGTGGATGCTACGCAAGTGTACCCTCACTATAAACTAATTCACGCGCAATTAGCCGTGCCGGTCTCACCTTGCTGTGGAGCGCATGGTGGACATCGTTGGGCACGACGGTCGTAGTGTCGAGTCAAACCACATGCACAGAGAAAGGAGGAACTTCGACGGCAAGCGATGCACAAAGGTAGAGGAGTTTTGAGGTAGGCTGCTCTGGTATGCTCTGCACACTCCCGTATACCTTAAATGGACGTCTAAATCCTTCAGAGGCTTTAATTGTAGCCTTTTGTTGCTGTTTTAGGTCATTCTGACGCACAAAAAATTACAGTTGATGTGCTGTATCAAAAAATGTGATCGAAATTCTGAAATGCGTTTTCGATCCAAAAAGATTGCTTAAGTAGGGTTGCAATATTAATTGTCATGTTGCATAAAACCAAAATAGTGTAGTCACATCAGGGCGCTGACTTCCGACCGCTTGCGTTAATGACATTTACTAAAAAATGACTACTAAAAAACATGAATTTTTTCCATTGATTTCTGATGTCCTTATGA
Source organism: Spirometra erinaceieuropaei (assembly GCA_902702965.1). Lineage (NCBI taxonomy): Eukaryota > Metazoa > Platyhelminthes > Cestoda > Diphyllobothriidea > Diphyllobothriidae > Spirometra > Spirometra erinaceieuropaei. The sequence continues at coordinate 8,151 of CACRXP010001126.1, read as the reverse complement.
ATTTCAATAGATTTTATAGAAAACATACACAAAACGTTGTTTCATTTACTAATTTGGTAGCAAATTAAGTCCTGAAGCTTTAAAAAGTTTTTAATTATAGAAGACCCTGAAACGTCCACTTGTAAAGCCTCGCACCAGCACATCTATTAATGTAACTTATAGAGTGGACAGCACGGTCCATATCCATTACGACAATTTCTGAGTCCTGCATGTCCTCCTTATAGTGGCGTATAGAAGTATATCAATTTTTCTGCACGAAAAGTATGCAATTTGTAGGTCGGAAGCCCTGAAGGGCAGGTCGGGTCCAACATTGTTCGGGAGTTAAGAAAGATTTAAAATCGAATGACGCTCTCCCTTTAATACAAAATTTAAAGAAGACGTAATTGTCTATCAAATTCTTAAAGGACAAATATTTTGGTGGGTGTTATCTACGAAACATTTTCGAATTGTTAAGAGTGCCGACGATCACTGTTAAAAATCCATGCCGCTTAAGTAACCATTTTTACGGAATATGGTTTATACAAGCGGTCGATAAGAAGCTCATTCGAAAGCCGACATTCTGACGTGATCGGAGTATCTTAACACTTTGCGACATAGGTCTTATTATTATTATTACTGGACTGATCTGAACATCGCTAAAGTAATCTCTTGGAGCTGAAAGCGCATTTGAGAATTTCAGTCAAGATTTCATGAGATTGTAAAGCTACTGTAGTGTGAATGACAATAAACGAAGACAATCAATAACTGACATTCTCGTTAAATTTCATCAAACCTCATGGGTGCTACCGTTCTAGTTATTCAGTATGGTGGATGACAGCACCATCTGTATTTAGGTGACCATCTAAGGTAAAAAAAAAACAACTGACACGACTGGCCGTAGTGGCAGCCTTCGCATGACGGCCGTGGCATTCGCTTCCCTATTTCTCCACGTCTACTATTTCTGAACGACAGAAGGATGTAAGGACGTAGGTGTAGGCGCAATGGCTGACTTACTCTGACCCCGCCTCTTTATCTGTTCGGTCCCTCAGTACACGCCACCAGGGCTTCAAAATCAGAATATCAGAATGCTGAGTCTACAAAAAGACCACAAGAAAGAGATGCTGTTCCGGGCTGACTCGCAGTTTGGAGAACTGCTTATCCCATCAGATGACGACTTTCCAAGCCAAGACAGGCTTAGACACCTGCCAGGTTTATCAGACAAACACGGGGGTAGCTTCTCACCTCCTTCCTCTTCCCGCTGGCAAGTTGTCGTCTGATAGTTCGACAGTCGATTTCGACGATGGCCACCGTGTGCTTCACAGTAGAGTGCGAGCAGACTTGCACATGAGCTAGTTTAAAGTTAGAGCAAACTTGCGCTGTATCTATCGCACTCTCTCCTCCTTCCCCACCTGTATCCGGTGCCAAGGCAGAGTCAAGAAGGCCGGAGGCGGAAAGGACACAGAGGGCTGGAGCGGCCGGATCCGCGCCTAGGCGAGCGCCATAGAAGCAAGAGTGCTGTTTTTGAAATACTAGGTCGTCGTCCGCTGTCTGTCACGCACCTCATGCAGTTTTAAAACCACACAGAGAGCGCATGTATTAACGGATGACTCCTAAGCTTTCGTCTGAAGTTTTCCAACGATTCTGATAAATAGTATTATGTTCGCAGCAGACGTTTATGCATATATATCAAACAGATGGAAAATATGTTGATGCTAAATGCTATTTCAAGGATAGATAACCAGTCCAAGCCCTTTCCTTTGTCGCAGACCTTGTTTTCCAGTTGTCTCACAAGCACACTATTGAGGCCGTCTTTGAACACCTCCCTACTATCTCTGCAGCGGCAGAAACAGTTCAAAGAACAGACACTGAAACCTATACGGACTCTGGCTATTTCATTCCATTTTTCCATCCACAAGTAACAAACTCTGGCAAGAATCCCATAGGAATGCCTCGTAAGTTACATTGTAGATTTAAACGTCGACTATAGCGTCCGCTGTAAAATCAGAAGGAAAGGGGATGGTTTACGCCCCGGGGTCGCTTACTCCGGGGAGTAATTGTGTTGAGAAAAAGAGCCGAACACCCAGGAACTTTGTGGTATCACAAATGCTGATCTGCCATCCTGTCGCCAACCAAAAGATGGCATTATTTTTACGCTTTAATGATAATAAAAAATATACTTAGTATCCATTTGGAGGCATTGTCAAAGAGGCCTTGCATTGTCGTACTTTTACTCCGATAAATACGTTAGAGCTTCTTAACCAACCTAACGCTGCAGCCACCGAGAGGTCTTTTCATTCCTTTTTCTGGCACCTACAAATAAATATCGCCAGTCACTTACTTTAAACACAATTGCTCCCCGAAGTGAGTGACCCCGAGCGTAAACTATACCTTACCCAACATGAATCTGAAATTATTTCATAAACCAAGTGAAAGAATCCTTGAGCTCTGCAGCCCGGCTAGTCTTCTTCTGGCGCTTACATGCGCTGAACTGTCAGACAGGCAATATGAAGGCTAGTTGAGACTAGCGGAGTAAACAGTTCCGTCTATAGAATCGTCGCGTAGTTGGGCGTAACTTCTTAATTCATTCATATTTCTAATAATCAAGCAGACTAGACGTCCATTGAAGTTGTTTGTTGCGACCTCCTAGCTCGTTGAATGAACTCAAATCATGCCCTTGCCGTCGTGGATTGGAATCCCTTCAAGGTCGCTGATTTTCTCACATGTGGATCAAATGAATTACTCAAATCTCCAAAAATACCAATTAATTAAGTGAGCCCGGTAGATTCTCGGACCGATTGCTTAGGAAATCCTGCTTGAACAGTCAGCTTACTGTACCAAAATTGGTGATTCCTATACGTTGCAGTAGGCTGAACGCGTATCCTGACCCAAATGGGATTAAACACACGGCTCTCAGTGGAGCCTTGGAGCTCAGGTGTTTATAGCGCTGGCTGTACTCAAGTCATGCTCTTGATCTCGTGAGTTCGAATCCTACCAAGACCGGATTAAGTGAATGAGTTTATTGGAATGTCCTAGAGGTGACTAACTTTGAAATGACGTGTCATACCTTGGTAACTACTGGATTTCACGAGGAGTGCCACTTTCCGCCCGACTATCCACGTAAGAGGAACAAAATCTCCGATAGCCGGCATGGCGGCTATTTTTACATGAAACTAAATCAGTATAATTTCCGCAAATATTCCCATGTTACACTTGAAAAGTCAAGTTGGCGAACATGCGTTTTCGGTAATTCTTCGTCAGGCCAGTACAGTGGTATGAAGGAATGAAAATGTACAAAATCAACACTGTTTATATATGTTTCAAGGGCTATTAAGTCATTAACACTCATCATCCCCACGCCGCCCGCATGACAAGGTTGGCGGGTGTTAGTCGTCAGAGCTAGGGGAGGGGGGTAAGAAAGTCTTTGATTGATGTTCTTGGATTGAGTACACGGAGTACCCATCATCGTGATTAGGGATTTGAGGCCGCATGGCTTCATAACTTGGGGTTGGCGTTGGCCACGGCAGACAAGGCGCTTGTGTCAGAGTTTTCTGACAGCATAACACCGGATTCGCTAGCCGTATAGCCACTGCCTCGGCCTTCGCTAGTATCCGTCGGCGTAGGCCTTTAGAGAAGCATGTTGGTGTCCGGTAGACAACCTGAAATGCTTTCTTGGCATCGACTCGGTGGTTCGTATCGATAAGATGTGCGAGAATAGAACTCGAAATCGACCGGGTCTCACCTCTGTCTAACCAGGCGGGCATATGTTCACGCACCCTCTTTACCAAGCGTCTCGTTGTGCGGCCGATGTATCCTGCTCCACAGTAGCAAGTGAATGAATAAATGTATATTGATGTGGCCTCCAACGGTAGTCTGTCTTTACCTCCCAAACGTAGGAGGGGAGAGTTTGTGAAGCATACGCGTAAATTCGCCGCGGGGAATGCTCTCGTGACAGCTGTAGTTAAGCGCCGTCGGACTAGTTCGCTCTCTGCGTCTCCTGTAAAAGGCAGTCTTATGAATACATCTTTCTTTTCCGCAGTCGCAACAGTGGGCTTTTCGGCGCGTTCCCCTATGTCAGCATACTCAGCAAGCCTTTTTGCTTGGAAAGCTGGGCTACTTTTCACAATGATCTCTCTGAGGCGATAAACCGAAAAGGTGAAGACTGTACGTGAGAAGATTCTTGCTTACTGAGATGCAGTCAACGATTTGTTGATTTGACACAAAATGAAGGACAACCTAACAGGTGCTGAGTAATTGCGCTCAAAATTGCGCAATCTCTCCAGTTAGACAAAAACATTGATTGCAATGAGGATACTGGAAGACAGTGGGCATCTGACACTAATTACGGTCGCGAATGAGACGTTTTATTTCTGCGAAACTCTCAGTAAAGCGAATGCGGAATTCCGGTTCGTCCGATAAATCACCCTCTTTAGTCTTCAGCCATGCTCACAAACATTTAGTGTTGGTATCAGTCAAATAGATGTCCTCCGGCCGTCGTCAGATTCTAGAAACTGCTGATGCCCATTGCGAATATTGCATACTACTGCGTAACAAGGTAAAACATAATAATAGGGGTGCCTGCAATATAAGTAGTCTTGCGTCAAATTCCAAGGAGATTATAGTTAAAGCTATTGCCAGGCCAAAGGTTGGGGTTCCGACTATAACTAAGATTGAGTTTGGCGTGCGGTTTAGACATGGACTAGGTTTAATGTTAGGGTTAGGGCACTTAAGTTTATAGCAAGACTACCTGTCTTATCCTTAAAACAAACCAACGACAATTGTAATTTTGCGATGCCGTTTTGGGGGTCCCAGCATTTGACAGGTAACATATTATGGAAAAAGTAGACAAAGTCGAATAATAAATGCTACAAATGAAGTGTAGTTTACAGACTCATAGTTGTTCTCAATCATGGGCTGGTTTTAAAAAAAGCAGTTAATCTTGTAACTTTAAACAAATCTCCCAAACGGGCTGTCAGTCGGGGGCAGGGTTGGAGATTTCCTGGGAATTTTAAAAAATAGTCATTGAACAACTACATTCGCGAACATTGGCGCCTCATTTTGACCGAATGTACTTTTTATTTGATTAAAGGTTAGATCCACATGACCGACTAGGACAACAATTTCTGCCATATTCCCGTTCATCAGTCGAGTCTAAACCGACCTCTTGTTGCGTAAAACGACACGCTTCTATTTTACACAGCAATCCTGTGGAACACATGAACTTCATCCACCAAGAAAGTCTTATCTATCCTGTCTCCATAGTTTGCCTAGACAGTTATGAGCATTGACACAACAGTCTTACTGTTGCCATTTGATTTGTCGACCTCTGTTGCACTGATACTTATCTGAATTTCAGATGAGGGGAGTCAAGTCTCCGAGGTAAGAAGATTGTTTAACTACTGTGCCCCTTCTTTGCAATCAATAAAGCCATAAGAAACATATACATTTATTCATATGGGTATACATTTATATAACATGTGCTATTTTAATGGTCACCCGCAAATGGCAATTTTATGCAGAGAAATGTTCGGAGAACAAAGATCCCACGATGCCTTGCGTCAGCTTTCGTCCAAATTCACAGACGAATAGAGTGTGCGACATTAAGTATTCGAAACTGTTTGCTGAACGTGATGTTTGTCTGAAGTGTGCCCGCATGCTACGTAGGCTCTTGTGTACAAAACGTAACAAACGTCGAAGCCTCTATGGGCTGGGTCAAGGTCCGCCGATCAAAGTCATGAGCCGAACAGGCGAAGTAGCAGGGCAATAGATAGTTCCCTTGAAAGTAGCATTATCACTAGCGGGAAAGGGATGGAGCTTGAAGAGTGGGTTGAAAATTTAAGCAGTGTCATGTATGAGATAGAGAGAGAGAACTAAGGACGTATCTTCCAAACGTTTCGGCATAACGCCTCCCATCTACCGTGGGTATCAGTATCAGTATATTCAGGGAAAGTAGGTGTGTACCTTTGAAGTCCCTATTGGTTACATGCAGAGGATATATATGGAGGAAATGGAAAGGAAGTAACATGAAAGAAATGCAAGGGGAATAGCAAAATCTGTAAATACGGATGCCAAAAATAAACAGCACCAAGGGGCTATAAATGGGATGCACCAGTCGTAAACTGCGGGTAGTTTAATACAGTGCTGTTTCGGGCTTATTTGGCCTTCATTCAGCCAATCATAACCCTGACCAACAGCTGAGACCAGAGACACAGACATGCATACAGACACACCTGGCGCAGTTGGTCCATCACTGAAGTTTATCAGACGGGTCATAGGCACTACATCGAACCGAAGTTCATCAGTGCCTCGCCACCTGTCATTATCTGTCGCTGCAGATCGGGTATTTATCAATCAGGAATGGGCGCACACCGATCTATTGGCTTCACGAAACAAACAAGCTCCGTATGGATGACAGAGGTCACGAACAGGCAACCAATTACCAGGCCGAAATTGACCAAGTCATAATGGCAGCGAGGAGGGACGACAGAAAATGTGGGCAGATTGATACAGTGGTGTTTTGGGCTTATTCTGCCTTCATTCAGCCAATCATAACCCATAAGGACTTCACCAATCTCTGCGTTAGCTCTTGTCCAAATTCACAGGCGAATAGGGAGTACCACACCAGGCATTCGATACTGTTTGTTGAGCGGTATGTTTATCTGCGGTGTACCCGCATGCTATATAGGCTCTTGTATGCAAAGTGCAACAAGCGTCGAAGTCTCTATGGACTGGATCAAGGTTCTCCGTTCAAGGCCACGAAGTCGAAACGCTGAAGTAACGGGGTGATAAGTAGTTCCCTTGAAAGTTGCTTATCTCTAGAGGGACAAGAAAAAGGCTTGAAAAGTATTTTGCAAGCAAACAAGGTCGAAAATACAAGCGATATCGTGTATGAGAGAGAGAGAGGGAGGGAGAGAAAAAGGCATTATTGTAAAAGAATCTTCCAGGATTTTCCACATAACGCCTTTCGTTGACCGTGGACAGATAGAGGTACCTTGGAGGCTAACAGATGGGACCGACTGGTGTAAAATTAAGACAAATTCCACGTAGATGGAGGGATAAGAAACTGGCGGCTTAGATTCAAAAAAATCAGAGGGCACCAGCAGTAAACGCATTCGTGTGTTCCTAAGTAGAAATGACTGCACAAGCGACGTTTTGACGCGGTAAATGAAATGCTTGCTGTTGAATTTGCAGAAGTTTACAATTCAGAGTAGCCCTTTTGGTAATATTGTTAGTAAAGCAATATTTCTTAAAAGCTTGGAGAACCACATGGTTTACTGGTACTATACCACAAACCACGATAAACCATTAGCAGAAAGCAAATGAAACGAAACCTGAGAAGCAGCCACGAAAAATCCATGAACTAGATGTGTACTACTTCGTCTAATCGCTATCTTAAGCGTGTAGTAAAGAATTCGTTCCTGTATACGCCTGTGTCGCTTCTAGATCAAAAAGACAAATTGACGACCAACCAGGGCTAGGTCACTGAAGCGCTGGTTTTAAAAAGTACCTTGCTTTTAAACACACGGAGGTCACAGGCCTTCGTATTCACAAACCTAAGCAGCACAGATAAGACAAATTGTCCTAAGCTTTGCCTCCGTCAAACTTTAGCGCAGAAGCATTAGAGGAGCAGGATAGGATACGAGCATCACACGGCCGGTCAGACATTTGGAAACTTGAGTTTCGATTTCATAGGCTCGTTCATCATAAAGCTCCCAATTTTCTAGTTGCCGATAAATTGGACTTGCACATGATGCCCATGAAACGTAGTTGAGGAAAATGCCAGCATGCTTTTTGTCGAAAAACATAGTCGATATGCCTTAAATGAGTGTATTTGACCTGGCTTTTGCACTGGCGCCAAAATGTCCCACCGCAAATTCCTACAGATCTTTACAACAGCGACTCAAGACGATAGTTGGATTTCCAAAAGACGATCTCCATAGCAGCCACTATAGACTTCGATAAAAGCCCTTATTTTAATGAAGAGATGACTTTTGTTAATGAATACAATTTCCTGTGTCTCTCACCCTCATTTTACCATAATCTCATGTGACTGCAGATTTCGGTGAACAGGGACCTTACCAGATGTCTAGCGTCGAAATCCAAATGTTGCTGTATCCTTGTCGGATTAACTCCCGAAGTGGAACGACCCATCCTCCAGTTCGTGCGAATAGAAAC
>CACRXP010001125.1:126635-151635 GCA_902702965.1 Spirometra erinaceieuropaei | reverse complement strand
TGTGAAGACTAAATAGGCCTTTATCTCTGTCGGCTGTAGCAGTGCATATTAGGCAATCGCAAACTGGCCGTTCTTTTATGCCTTAGAAAAAAAACTGCTTCAGGCTGTTTTCAAAGTGTCTGTTAATATTTCATTGCCATTCTTTCTATCTGCTGCAGATTAAGGCATCCTAGGTGGGAGGATCAGTGCTGAGCGATAAATTCCGCAGTGATGATAAACCAGTTCTGTTAAATTTTGACGTCTATTGGTACATTTTTCATTCGGCGATCAAACAGCTGTGTTTTAGGATGTAAAAGATGGGTTTAGTCACTTTAGAGCATGCAAAGCGCGTAAGTCGCTCTCAATTTTATGGTTTCCTCTAGACAAATTTTACTGCGCGTACGCATTCATGTCTCCCACCTGTCCATTTCTGTCGACAAGGAAAACTTTCTACCGTTTTATCGTTGGTGAAAATGGAATATCCTGCACACTTTATTACAGTGAATCTCAATACTATGTTACTTCCCCCTTTGTTGTTAGCAAATGTGTCATTGAACTCAGAGTAGCCAGTAGCTGCGCTTATTTTGCTCATTAATGGGGTTGTAAGCATTTGGAGAATTCCATAGTTCGTTTGTTCACAAGGACACTTTTCGGAAACGCAATGAGTGAATACGTTTTTTCTTGCTGAATTACCCCAAATGTACTTTTCTACCCTCTTAGCGTTTAGGAAGATCCCGGGTCATCAGTTGAGCATACTAATTTCAAACGTGCATGTCACAGCAGATTGGGATTTCTTTCAGTTCGAATCCCTCCTGACTTCACAGTGGAGTTTAGATGCTGTCATGACCGTTCATGCAGGTTTTCTGTGGTTACTGAAAGTCGACCTGCTTTCTTAGCACGTTTTTCTCATAGGTCTGAATATGTGGTAATGCGCATTATGCCAGCAAGACGGCAAAACTATGCATCTCCACGAGTGCACTTCTTGAAAAATGAGCAGCTTAGAACCGTAAATGTGCAAACAGACCTTCAAGTGTAAGTTGAAGACAACTTATGTGTAACAGCGCGGTGTTCTAGTGTTCCTACGTCGGTAATATCAACTACGAGTGTAATATGAAGAACGTTTGTAAACCCGGATGCTGCTTTCCTCGATAAGGCATATGGAGCATTTGTGCAGCCTCACCTGGAATATGTGGCACAGGCTTGGCGACCGAGGCCTCGGAAATGCGTAGGTATTCTTTAAGACGCATAGAGGCAGAAGCAGAAGTTGTCTTTAAACTCTAACAGTCGACGTGCAAGCAGTCCCTGGTCGCCTTGGACCTCTACCACCTCCACTAAGGACAGGACACATGCGACCTTATAAAAAAGGTCCAGTTGTTAATGAGGCTAGATCTCAATGAGAATAGGGAAAATATTTGCGGAATGTCACCGAAGACGAATCCCAGACGACACAATTGTAAGTTAAAAAGTGACTGTGCCACACCAATCAGAGCCTCTACTTTTTCTCGCGGAGCCATTCATCAATCAACTGGTTTGCCGATGCATGTCGTGAAGCTTCCCATCGCGAGTGTGTTCAAGAGCTGTCTGATACCCACCCGCTGAAGGTCTGCCAGAGCTCTCTTATTGCATCCTTGAAATGATGAATGACTATAGACGTACTACTATCTAGCTTTAAGTACGGCATTTGTTTAGGCGATCTTTGTCACTCCGTGATTCCGGCCTTGATTGTTTTGTTCCAGGAATCCACACTATCGAGGCGTGCCTTAGAAACTCGACGCAGTACCTCCATAGTCCCGAAATCGCATGACATCTCGCAGGCGAATATTCACTGTTTGCAGCTTCTCCTGACTCAGGCTACAAAATTGTTAAAGAAGTATTCCTCTTAACTTGATAAAAGACAACTCATACGAAATCTCAGGGACGTCAGTTAAAGTGTTCGAACCTATTCAAGCACCGCATAATTTGGGGTGCTCTTAAGACACTTTACATCCGGGCATTGGCACGGGACTCTTACTTTGCTCACAGTTGATGCTCACATTCCCCTAAAAAGTTGTTTCGTCAGAACACCTTCTTCCAATTCAGCACCAGGACACACGTCACGTTCTATTGTTTCCACATCTTTTTAAGCAAACGAAAGCTTCCCTTAAGTCCTTCCCAGCGGCTGCTTTGAGTTTAACCAACCCGGCGAACCAGTTTCCTGTAATGGCACTTGCCTTATCCTCGTTGTTATCCAGTTATGCATGCAAACTGTGATTTGATTACTCTTCGTATTCTTTTGGCTTTCAGTGAGCAGAGAAGGCGTCGCCTCAGTTGCATGAGGCAGTTAATTCTACTGCAGGAGTTTCCTGGTGGAGGGTTTCGGTTGTGGTGTAACCTATTGGTTATTAAATAAATGTATTTCATTGGCAAGCCGCATTTTTAAAGTGGTGGAACGCAGAGACCATGGGGTTTCCATTTATCACATCGTCATAGTTCGTCTTGCTATGTTTAACGCCTGTGGCCAAAGCTGACTAAGTCTGCAGACTTTCATACTAATTGAAAATTCGTGAGTTAAGGCACACAATTTGCTGTCTGATTTAACTCCTAGTACTCCCGGTGTTTAAATCACAATGAGAAAATTCTTACTGTAAACAGTAAAAAATAGTCGGGGCATGAAGGTTTATTGTCAGAAATAAAACCTTGTCTTACTGTTATTCTGTAGGGGTTAATATGCTTACATGAATTCACCTTCCCCAGGCCTAACGCGAAGGGGATTCAACAGAATCCGAAAATAGTCAAAAGTAGACAAAATTCTCCGACCCAGGTCCAAAGTGAAGGGCTGATATTTTACATATTGTAGGCGAGGAGAGGATTTGAGAAGGTTAGCATCAGTGAGGCCAGGAGTAATAACACACGAGGCTAATTTAAATCATGTGCGTATTTGCAGAAGAGAAGTCTTCGAGTGCGGAGCTCAAGAGATCTGTCCTGTGCCCATCTATGAACCAGGGATATTTACTTTCCCTTGTCATTATCAAATCGTGCTCCTGATCGCAGACATTTTCCAGACCACCAATTCATCCTGATCCTGTACTGCCGACGTTAGCTCAGAAAGTTCGATACAGCAATCAAAAATCGTCATATGTTATCATCCGAAACTGAAGTAGACATTTGAATTTGGCCGTCCAACAATAACCCGTCTAGCTTCTAAGGTAGGTATTTGTACCATCTAAAATATTTGTCTGTGGATTTGGGTCATGGAAAACAGTTACTGCAGTACAGAGTTCGGATAGGCTACAGACATGCGAATGGCCATCTTGGGAACAGCATGTAGTCAGATATTTGCGTTTACGTCAAAAAAACATGTGAAGTCCCCGCCATCGACACAAAGGAATCCCACCGCTTCGATCACCTCAGATTAGGTACAGCTTGTCCATTGTGCTAGTGCACGCAATTCGTAATGCATTTGTTCCCACGGGTGTCGTCACACATGTCATACTGGCTCTTGTGGATAATTAAAAGCAAGAAGCTGAGTCTTTCCGACAGAAGCGGGTCACAAGCACGTAAGAGGCTGATTAGGTTGGGGTTGTCCCTTCTAATGCTTGAATTACGTGTAGACCAACTACGACGCAGCAGTATTTTACTGCTGGCCATAATTGTCTTGACACGGCATATACATCCGAATCAATGAAATGTTTTGCGACATGCGCCTTGGCCTACCTTGGTCATCGGCATAGTGTTATTACTGACAATGACCGCCGTGTCGACAGATCCGAATGATTCAGGCACTTTCACATTTAGAAATCGGTCCTCGTTGAAGGCCGGTCCCCTTTCCGGCGCCTACGTTCATGACTGGTAGTCAACGTCCGGCTAACGGAAGATCTCAATGTGTCTAACAATAAGCAGTTTACTTTATTAAATGAGACTGCCTAGAATATGCACTTGACACTACCATATTCCTAGCTTTGTAATTAAGTCCACTAGAAGGAGACCAAAGCCTCCAACCGCGGGGATGGAGTTGATGGAGAAATGCCTGCTGAAAGTCAACACCAGCTGCAAAACGACAGCTTCAATGCTCATGTTTCTTACAGATGTCGGCACTGTTCATCTTGCTTGGTGTCTGGCAGAAGAAAATAAAGTTTTTTCACGAAGTATGCTATTCAGACTAGTAGTATGTAAACGGTAGAGTAGGCGACTTACTCGTCCATTTCGCAATCGATAAAACAAAACTTTCAGTGTGGTCGACGTAAGGTCATTCACCTGCAACATTCATACCCTCTTAAACTTCTCCCAGCGTTTGTTTGACTAGCATCACTGTCATGAAACAGGTAGTCAAAATAATCCAAACTGTGGCTTCTGTGGACCGCTTTCTACTGGTAACTATTTTCATCTCGCAGGATGGACAAACTGCAGGTCGTGGGGATCCGACGGGCGGTGCTTCAGAATATGTGTAAATTGCATTTCGCCAGGGCACACTTGTTTCAGTTATTTGGCCTAAAGCTTATCCAGAAGGTTAATTTAACTGTTTCGGCTTTAAGACAGCCTTATAGGTTGCTATTTTATTTGGATTCTACGTTATTAGGAGTTGATATATTTGGTTCTAAAATAAACTGGAATGTTTCCTGTCATCGCAGAGGACTGTTTGTGTCATAGGTGCCGGAACTCCGCCTGTTCAGACTGACGATCGGTTTTTTTCAAGTAAGTCCTCTAGCCAGTATAATACAATCGCTGGAAACGCTTTCAACCCCAACCGCCTGCGTCGGTTGAAGCTCATATGACTGGGGATGACATAGAAAAAGACTGAAATGAACAGTTAGGCTACCTCAAATCGATTCATATGAAGAGATGTTTTCGTGCAATCTTCCTGTTAAAGGCTTGGATTTACAAAAGCGTCGAAAGCTAGTGGAAAAACCAATATGAATTTACAGTCATTTTAGCGAGTATGATTTTGCAGGTGACTAGGAAAGCCGATATTCCGCCATGACTGAACTAGTTCGGGATTATTCTGCATGCTAAGAACTCGTGTACAACGACATCATATCTCAAAACTTCAGCGAATGTCTCAGGAGTTAATTTGTCCATAGTGTCAATGAAAGAACTTCCCTCGGCCAATTTATAATCTTCAATAAGACACATGCAAGGTCGATAGTTGCAGGTATAGGCATCAATCTTGTGAGTTCAGAAAAGATCCAACGGTGAGTTATCCCCAGATACTGGCAAAAATCACACTGGAATTTCGAATAATGCGTCCCCTATCACATTCTTTGTTTATTTAAACGACTGATCCGGCCTTTGTTTAAGTTTATGCTCGTTCGCGTCGTCCATCGAAAAGCGCATATTTGGCCAGTCACAATTCTTCGCTGCAGCGTCATCTATTTCGCAGACACGCGACGACTGTCCTCAGTCCGCATGAAGGCATTCTACAAATGCTTTTACAACATATTTGTTCTGGCTACAGAAAGTTTTGCCTAGTGTGAATCTCTATTAGCTGCGACTCGCCAATATCCTGTTACTTTACCGCCCTAAACAAGCCGAACACGGAAGGGTGGTGTCCAAAACAATGGTTGTTTATGCAAAGAAGGGTAAACTATCAAATGAACGTACAAGTCCGTCAGTCAGTTTAAAATGCAGGCAAGGGTTTCATCCTAGACCTTCGTGTTTTCTAGGAGATTATGGAGTAGCAAAAGCAAGCTTCGACTGACGTGTCAGTTCGTTTCCGTTGGGCGTCGCCAAACAAGAACCGAAAATGAAGTATTCCGTTTTGCTTTTACTGCAATGTGTGGATTCAGCCTAAATCAAATGCTTACGATAGCAGGAATCCCAGCAACTGCTTACGTTGCAAATTATTCGCTCTCTGTGCCGATACACCCGATCAGCAAGATCTGCCGTCAGCGACAAGAGGGAGCACTGGCTAAAAGATATTCATTAGATTTTAAGGAAGATGGATTGTCTCGTCGGAATTTCAATATCGCTTAGCAATGACTAAGAACGGCCTGGCCATTTCACTAAAAACAGCATGCAGACACGCGTTGGCTGCGATCGCACGACGTCGCTACATATCTAGTGCACAGTTCAGTGATCAGAATTTTCCAATGTTTGGACCGACAGCAATATTTTGCTGCCAAAAGCATAAAACTTCGTTTCTTTTGTGCATATTTTCAACATGTTCCGCCTTCTGTAGATGCGATATCAGAGTGCATGGGGATATTTATGTTCTAGAGAGCCCGCAGTTGTAACAGACCTGTGAATTCTAATGCCAGCATTCATGTAAACTAATATCTGCCTGTCTGCTAGTGCTACATGTGATGTATGAGGTTTGTTCTACATTTATTACGGCTTTATACAGGCATCACCAGATTTTTTCACAAGTACGGCACACAGACCGCTGCTCATGTACTGAGCAGATGATCAGCATGTTAGGTCAGACGGACTGGCTGTCAGTAATGCCAAACCACCGTTCATGTTTGCCTTGCCGTTTACCAACGATTGTTGGAGTGGATCGGCCGCTGATTCATACATAAGAAGGCGCACGCCGTCTCACTTGACTTTTCGAAACAAATGCCTGCAAATTGCCTGACAGAGGCCACAATGAGGCGACTACTCACAAGGCTGCAACACCACTAGGCATGCAACTGGAGAGGTGATATTGGGCACTGTGTTGGTGTTCAATCTGTTTTGCTTACTCTGTGGACCTTATATGCGCTCTGGTTTTCCGGTTTCAGATAAAAGTACAGGGAATAGCAGGCAACTTACAGCATGATCAAGTTCTCATCGATTCCTGTCTGGGTTCTTCGCGTGGTTGTAGATCAGTCTCTGCCAGTAGTCGTGGTATTTGTCAACATATCTGCACTGAAATGCTAAATAACCGAGGTTGAGATATCATTGACCGACCATATTATATGAGCTATAGTTGACACTTTCAGTATTGATGTGTCTGTTGGCAAGAATTTGCTTTTTAACTATTCATGAAACGGCCAGCAGAATATTTAAAACAGCATAGAACAGCCGCATCCGTGATGTGGTTATAACATTTCGCGTGTAGTCGTGTCAGTGGGGATGGTGAGAAGCAAAGGTGGGTGTCCTGTAAGTTTCCTGGCGTCCGCGAATTGCTTGCACCACTCCTCTCGCATTTTTTTATCTTCAGGATCTCCTAATAGGGTTGGGAGTGACCAGTGATGCGTGAAGGATAGCCTTAAACGCCAGCCTATGATCTACAGTACGGTGTGTGCCCTGCAGGTAAGTTGTGACAAAAGGCTTCCGCCCCATGCTCACTGTCCTCAACGGCCACTTTGGCACGTATTTGACTGAATAGGTAGTCAAATAACACTGCGTTCGCGGTTACAGAGGAACTGACAAGAACGGCTTCATTTGACGTCTAGGGACAAAGCAGTCACAATTCAGTGCCTCCTGATGCTAATTGTAGCGGATTAGCTGATGAAGGTGGCGGTGGTTTTGATGGTAACGGTAATGACGGTAATTTTTCAAGACGGTCGTAGCGCAGTTGTTTGTAATGAGGCTTAGTGGTCTTTAGGCTGTTAACGCACGGTCTTAAAACATGGCCGTATTAGGTTATCACAATTTCTACGCAGTAAAGCGTTTGAGGTTCCTAGATATCAAAGCGCACGGAACCACCCAATTTTACTTAGTTACAGGCAGCGGGTTCTCATTTCTCGCATGCACGCAGTCTCCGGACAAACTATGTTGTGGCTTCAGAAGACAGCACGTTGCAGAAGTAGTGCCTCGGGTATTGACAGATTAGCAGAGGCCCATGAAAATTCATAAAGTTCAGGTGTGTTATCTACACGACTACAGAACACCAAAACCCTAAAACTGCTGCAATCATGATAGCGCATTTGCGAAAATTCGATTAATTTACAGAACTGGCAAATTCAGTGGCCTTTGTTTCTAATTCAAAAACAGTTTATACCTCTGTCGTCAAGAGGGCAGTGCGTAGCGTCCGTAAAGTAAAGGGTCAACGATTGTTGTTAAGTTTGATTTTCGTTGCCAATGCGCGGATCGGCAAAGGGCCCTTCATCTCCTACTTTTTGTTGTTCACATACATGACCGCACAATGTGGCATTTACCGCCCTCGACCTACTCCAGTATATCCTTGATAATTTGCGGGCGGGGAGCAGTGCCCTGCAAAGGTAACCGTCAGAACAAACAAGAAGACTCACGTCTGCCAGTGGGGCCTTGTAGCTCAGGTGGCTAGAGCATTGGTCGTACAAAAACCTGCCCTTTCTGTCGGGACTTCGAATCCCACCGAGACGCCGAGCTTTCACAATTGGATCGAAATGAAAAGTCAAGTTGACAAACACGTGTTTCCAGTAATTCATTCTCAGGCCCATGCAGTTACATAGAAATTGGAGATATGAGACGTTTCCCGGGGTTATATGTGTCTAAGGGTTTATTAGTACTCATCGTCGCCACGCCACTCGCAGGACGAGATCGACGTGTTATGGTCATTGCGGGCAAGATGGTGACACAGACTGTGAGTGATGTCAGTACGTCGAGTACGTAGAGTACATATCCTGTCATCAAGGGGTTGGGGCGGCGTACGATGAGCATCTGAGGTTTGTGTCGGTCAGGGAGGACAGAGAGCCTGTGTCAATGTCTTCTGGCGACATAGCACTGCATTAGTTAGCCACATAGCTACTGATGAAGAATTACCGAAAGCGTGTGTTTGCCGGCTTGACTTTTCAAGCGTAACATAGGAATGTTCGCAAAACACAGACTGGCATATGTAAAAACAAAAAACAGTAGTTATGGCACGATTCACAAGGTCACCTTCCCTCTCCGACCACTCGCCTCACTTCGATCAACTTCTACGTACGTTTCTGAGAACAGAGTGTTCTACAAAGTGAAGTCTCTGACCTTGGGTTCATCAACAACAGTCTAACTATCAGCACAAATCCTAGAATGACTCAAAGACATCCACATGGGGTTAAGGGGGAGAATGGTGTCATCCAGCCTGAGTCCCATTCACCTCCATGTCCTGAACGCTAGCGAACCGTATGATGAAACACCTATTACACGACCATGACGGTGTCAGTGGAAAATCTAGAGTGCGGCGCCTCATGAAACTCGGGAAGTACTCTATCTGGGTTCTCTTCCCATCTACTAACCAAGCTTGAAGTATGGTTATCCAGACGTATACTGAAGTTTCTGTCCCAGTATCCGATGGGCACTAGTTAGTGCCACCAATCTTCATTTTAAAAAAACTGAGGAAATCGCGAATGATTAACAGAGAACTGGCCAATTATCCAGTCTTAAAGGTTAAACCAGGACTGGATGGGTGGATTCGGGAGTCGAGAATGTTGCGAGCCGAAACGCCACCTGCTATACGATTGCAGACCACAGTTGGCGTTCCACCATTGAGCATCCTATGTTCTCTGCTTTATCGCTAGGACCTCTGAATACCTGTATACTTTTTCGAATGAATCTGAACGGGGATTGGCAAAATAGTGCTAATGATAAATTTAACCTCAGGCCGACGTATCTGGTGACCCACTCAACTGTTAACTGACCAGGTCAATGTGTAATTGAAATATGAGGCTGAAGCTGAGTACATACTGCTTGTGGACTAGAAGAAGGTGTTGATGGCAGGCCAGGACGTAGGAATGCGTCCACTGGTCATACTGATGATAGAGGCAGTGTTTTGTGATCTGAAAATGGACTTTGTCATGTTGACACCGTACTGTACTGGATCTGTAGATGCATCACGTGGACAGCTCAATTGCTAGATAGCAAGATATGCACGATGGAACAAGTTTGATATATTCGTCGTTGGCCTAGGGCACTTTATTCTTGTGGTATCAGATATTGTCTTTGCACTTGTTATTCGCCCAAATTCGAAGATGGCTGCTCCAAGCTTTGCTGTGGTATTCCAAGCCCGCCTGTCCCATGTGAGTTTTTCCGATATCTCTGGGATGATTTGAATGTGCTAATGAGGATAAGGGTAACAAATGGGAGAAGCACCCAAAAAGATAAGATTCAAGGGAGTGAGTCCACTCGCTCTGGCAGCCTAGAATGTTCTTTCTCTTTTAGACAATCCGAAGAACAACCGACTGGAACGGAGGACGACGCTAATGGCTCGGCAACTGGCACGCGACAAGGTGGACATCGCTGCACTCAGCGAGACCAGGTTCTCCGATCAAGGCCAACTGGAGAAGGTGGGTGCCAGCTACATCTTCTTCCGGAGCGGTCGCCCCAATGCAGAGTAACTTGACGCGAGCGTCCCCTTTGCCATCTGGAATAACATCGTGGGACGACTGTCCTGTTTGTCGCAGGGCATAAACAATCGCCTGATGAGCCTCCGCTTGCCTATCCGGGGAGACAAATTTGCCCCCATCGTCAGCGTTTACGCCCTACCCAGGATGACCAGGCCTGACGCCGCAAGAGACACATTCTACGAGGGCCTGCACGCGCTCCTGTCGACTGTGCCGATAGCGGATAAGTTGATTGTCCTATGTGACTTCAACGACCGCGCCGGCACAGACCATCATGCATTGAGAGGAGTACTGGGTCCCCGTGGTCTCAATAGCCCTAATTACAATGATCTGCTCCTTTTACGAATCTGCGCAGAAAATCGGCTCATTCTAAGCAATAGCTTCCGCCTCCCGATGCGAGAGAAAGCCATCTGGATGCAGCCTCGCTCGTGACATTGGCACCTGCCGGACTCTGTCCTCGTCCGGAGGCGAGACCAGCAGGACATGCTGGTGGCAAAGGCAATCCCGGATACCGATGGGTGGACCGGCCATCGTCTCGTTATCTCCAAGATGCGAATTAGCCTATAGTCTCACAGGAGACCTCAAGTTAAGCGACCCCTAGGTAAGTTGAATATTGCTTTGTTGTCTTTGCCTGCCCACCATCTCCATTTCGGCAACCAGCTAGCTTAACGGTTAGCCACCGCCGCCGCTGAGGAGAGCGCCTCCGTGGCGAACTGATGGTGTCAACTGCGGGACACAGTCTAGTCGACGGCTCTGGCAGTCCTCGGTCGCGTACGTTGCCAACACCACAACTGGTTCGATGACAACGACGCCGCCATCAGCACCTCGCTCGCCGAGAAGAACCGCCTGCACAAAACCTACGTCGACCGCCCCACCGATGACAACAAAGCAGCCTTCTGCCGTAGTCACCACCTTGTTCAACAGCGGCTGCGGGAGGTGCAGGACGCTCCGACAGCTCGCAAGGTCGAGGAGATCCAAGGGTACGCGGACCGCAACGTCGCGATCAAATCTGTCTTCGGTCCGCCAACCAAAGGAACTGCTCCTCTTCTCATCGCTGACGGCAGTACCCTACCCACTGAGAAGATACAAATCCTACAGCAATGGACCGAGCACTGTCGAGGCGTCCTCAACCGTCCCTCCACCATCTGCGACGCCGCCATCGCCCGTCTGCATCAAGTGGAGACAAACGCCGACCTCGACCTCCCGCCCTCTCTCCAGCTCCAGCTCTCCAGCGATCCCTGCTGAGATCTGCAAACACGGTGGCCGCCAACTCATTGATCATTTGACGGCGTTCTTCCAGGACATATTGCGTCAAAGGGAAGTCTCACAGAATTTCAGGGATGCCATAATCGTTCACCTCTATAAACGAAAAGGTAATCGCCAGCTCTGCGACAACCACTGAGGCATCTTCCTGATGAACAGCGCCGGGAAGATCTTCGCTTGCATCCATCTCAACTGTCTGAACAACCATCTCGAACAGTCTCCCGCCGGAGAGCCAGTGCGGCTTCTGATATCCTCGCGATACCACCAACATGATCTTCTCCGTCCGACAACTGCAAAGAAGTGTTTAGAGATGCGGATCCACCTCTACTCTACCTTCGTTGATCTGACGAAACCCCTTGATACGGTGGATCGCAAAGGCCTGTGAGAAATCATGCACATATTCGGCTGTCCCAAACGGTTCCCTCAGATGCTGCGTCAGTTCCACGACGGCATGATAGTGCGAGTCACGGATAATGGAGCTGTCTCAGAAGCATTTTCAGTGACCAGCGGAGTGAAGCATGGTTGCGTCCTCGCGCCTACCCTCTTTAGTCTCATGTTCTCCGCCATGCTAATGGACGCCTACCGTGACGAATGGTTTGGGATCCGCGTCTCCTACAAAACGTACGGCCGGCTCCCCAACCGCCTGCGGATGACTTCCAGTCACGTCTATCCACAGCTACCGTCCATGAACCTCTCTTCGCCGACGACTGTGTATTGAACATTCCCGCGGAAAAGGTCATTCAAGGGAGCAAAGATCTCTTCTCCGCCGCCCGCGAAAACTTTGGTCTGAGCATTAACACGGAAAAGACGGTGGTCATGCACCAACCGCTACCCCACACAGCCCACACTGCGCCGCAACTCAGCGTGAACGGAGCCCAACTGTAAGTGGTGACCAATTTCACGTATCTGGGTAGTACCCTCTCCTGCAACGCCAAAATTGACAACGAAGTTGCCGCTGGATTTCGAAGACCAGTCAAGCCTTCTTTCGTCTTCCAAACACAGTTTTCAATCGTCACGGTCTTCAGCTCAGCAAGAAACTGGAGATGTATAAGGCCGTCATCCTTCTGACGTTACTGTATGGAGCAGAGTCTTGGACGGTGTACATGAAACAGGTACGCCGACTCAACCACTTCCACCTCAGTTGTCATTGTGGAATACTAAAGCTGAGGTAGCATGGCCGAATCCCAGACTGGCGTACGCCACTTCGGAAGGGGACGTGATCCTCTCCGCCGCCACCTGTAACAACTTCGACCTGATCATAAGCACGGAGAAGGCGGCGGTTATGCATCAACCGCCACCCGACGCTGCCTAAATCGAACCCCAAATCAATGTGAACGGCATCATTGCAAGTTGTGGACAACTTCACCTACCCAAGCAGCACCCTCTCCTGCAACACCAAAATCAACGATGAGGTGGCTTGCCGGATTTCCAAAGCCAGCAAAGGATTCAGCCTTCTGAAAAACACCACCTGGTACCGTCACGGTTGCCATCTCGTCTACGGAGATGTCTCCGCGGACTCCAGCCGACAAGGAGGCCAAATCCGTCGCTTAAAGGACACTCTGAGGACCTCCTCAAGCGTCTTCAAATCAACCCGGTCAACTGGGAAGACCTCGCCCTTGACCGACCGACTTGGATGAGGACAGTGGAGAAAGGCGCAACGATATACGAAGCCAACCACATCACCGCCGGCAAAGCCAAACGCGAGGCTCGCAAATCTCAACTGCGCACACCTCACAACGTCGTGACTCAACCAACCCGACCTGCCCATGATGCCAGCGGACGTTACAGACACCAATCGGTCTCATTGGACATCTTTGTACCAACTGCAGCATCCGGACTATACCAGCCGCTGTGCCCCAACCAAACTTTGTCCCGTCCCCCACGCCGACGACTGCCACTGACCGCGCTCCCGAACCCCCACTACCATCCTCCTCCACTTCCTTCCTCGCCTCAAGATCATCTGCGGCGGCTCCTGTTCCCACCGCCCTTGCACACAATCCAGATACACGAACAAACATCAACCGACACACCGTGAACAATAGCCATGACGACTCGGTCCATGCGTGTCCTCATTGCGACCGCACCTTCACCTCACACAGCAGCATGATCAGTTACTTGCGAATGCATCTGACAGAGACTGGCAAACTAGCGCCTGGAGCACCAGCATACTCCCGAAGCATCCGCCTCAACTGTCCGCACTGCACTCGCACATTCACTCACCACATGGGCCTATTCGGCCACATGCACATTTCCGAAAACCTGCGACAGACAAGCGTCGGCCACATCACAACACCGCATCTTCCCCCACCAACATTTCCATCACACAACTTCACCACCCACCACCAGTATTCAACTGCCACCTCCCACGCAAGTGGGAAATGTGCGTCTCGGCCCCGGCCCCATGCGGCTCCTCTACTGCATGCGTGACTCGAGTCTATATGTATGTATATGTATATATATTGAAGGGTTACAGGCAGAGCCCTTGATGACCCTATTTAAGTACAGTGCTTTCGCAGACTCATACGCAAAAATAAAATAAAATTGCTGGAATTTAAAATGTGATTGGGTCACAGTTCAATCGTAATCATAAGGTAGTGCATGGGCTCACTGTAAATTAGTGCGGAAGATTGTATATGACAGATTTTACAAAACTGGCTGAACATAGTCATGCTGTACAAGCCGATTTCTGTCGAAAACTAGACGAGCAAGTTTTCTTTTAAACACACAAACTGTGTCAGCCGTCACCATCTCGCTTGGAAGCGAGTTCCACGGCCTGACAACCCGCTGGCTGAATGAAAATTTTCGTCGGTCTAAACGCGTGTGCTCATTCTCGACTTTGTATGCATGGCCGCGTAGTTGGTTTGTACGGGCGAACTCAAAGAAGTCCTCTGCTCTTAATGAGCAACCCTGGCCGCGAACAATCCGGAACGTCCAGAGTAGACTGCAGTTTATTTGTCTATAAGAGAGAGGGAATAGGCCAAGCAAATTTAGCCTCTCCTGATAAGACAAATACTTCAGACCGTCGACCATCTTTGTCGCTCTGCGTTGCACCTGTTCGAGTAAGTTAATATCCTTCCTCATCCATGGTGAAGCTGCTGGCATTCCATACTCTAGATGAGGTCTTACAAAGACACCAAAGAGTCTTTCGAAAAGTTCGGGAAGAAATATTTTAAATGCACGTCTGATCCAGTGTACAGTACTAGTAGCCTTCTGGACCATCTTTCTGCAGTGTTCTGATGGCGATCGATTTGTGGTCGGCCACACACCCAGATCTCTGTGTCTTTCCACAGTTTCTAACCTCGTCCCGTCAATATAGTACTGGTGTTTGGGAGAGGCATTGCGGCCGGTGTTCAGGTGCAAAACCACGCATTTGGACACGTTAAACTTCAAAAGCCATCTGTTCGACCAAGCACACAGTTTGTTGATGTTCGACTGCAACTTCTCTGCGTCATCATCACACTTGACTTCACTCCATATTTTTATGTCATCCGCGAACATGAGAGCCTCGCAATTCACTTCGCTGATGCAGTCAGTAACATAAATCAGGAAGAGTACTGGGCCTAAGACAGAACTCTGTGGGAAACCACTTTCCACCTTTACCCATCCCGAGGCAGAATTACTAACGACGACTCCTTGTAGTCTGTAGGACAGAAAACTCCTGATCCACTTAAACATTCTTCCTTGAATTCCTACATCCCAGATCTTCTGCAAAAGAAGCCTGTGTGGGACACTGTCAAAGGCCTTCTTGAAGTCAAAAAATATGACATCTACAGGAAAACCCTTATCGGTAGTTCGTGCCCATTTCTCGTGCGAGTAAAGAACACTCGGTAGGCAGGAGCGCCCTGGACGAAAGCCGTGTTGAGCATCACACAATATTTTGTTCTGTTCCAGGTATTTCATCAAGTGTCTTTTGATAATGCGTTCCATTATTTTACACGCGATGCAAGTAAGACTGACAGGACGATAATTTCCGCAGTCAAGTCTTGAGCCTCCTTTATGGATCGGAGTAATGAGTGCGCACTTCCATTCTTCCGGGAGCTCGCCGTCTTTAAATGACTTTTGAAATATTGCGGACAAGGGTTTGCACAGGTCATTAGCAAGTTCACGAAGTGCTAGGGCGGGAATTCTATCTGGGCCAGGCGATTTGCAGGTTTCAGCCGGAGTAGCTCGGCCCTAACTATGGTAGATGAAAAGAGTGGTTCCTCGGTTAAGGAGGGTAGGGAGGGGATAGGATGGGGAAGGGTACTGGGAGGAGAGGTTGGTTGGCGAATGGATGGATGGAGTCGGGGACTATCACGGCACGTCAAGTGCCGTGGCTTGAAAGGCTGCTGACTGACGTCCCAATTCAGACCATGCAGTCTGTCCAGTTGTGTTTGTGTGGAGTGGCGGACTGTTGGGCTGAGAGCCAGGCTGGAGCGGCTCTTTCTCAATGTGACCTCTGGTTCTCCCACACATGTCAGATGTACGCCGCTCAACCCCCGTTTGTGTACAATTCTGGTGCTTGTGATTGGGGGACCAGGTCGTGCATGTGGCGCGCGCAGACAAAGTCACTAAATATGACAGCTACCGCGCGAATTCCCCTCACCGGTTAACTAACCGGCTCGGATAGTGGCTGGGGCCTAGGAATGCGAAGGGAGAGTGAAGTCGATGACTCAGCGCATTTTCTCACTTTAAACAATCTGACGCGCTTGAAGCTATCATGGTGCGCTAAAAGCCGTGGTTTGGAAGGTTGCCAACTGACGGGATAACTTGGACCTCGCAATCGGCCCAGTGTTGTGTTTGTGTGGAGTGGCCGGCTGGTGATGTAAGAGTCAGGCTGTAGTGGCTCCTTCTTGACGTGCATTTATGGCACCCCCATTCCGTGGGATCCGAGCCGGGTATGGCGGCACGCCTAAGTGCAGCTCCGGCCGCGCCAGCCACACTTTTGCCGTTGGTCAAAAACTTGGTCATTTGCTGTGTGGACCAGGGGGTGTGGAGTGGAACGCCAAGGTGCGGACTCAACCGTGCCATCTACCTGCGCCCTATCCCGCCTCTGGTTTTCTTGACTCTGTTTTGACACCGGATCCAGGCGGGGGGGGGAGTAAAGACTGCGGTAGATGCTGCACAAGTCTACACTCACTATAAACCTAATCCCGCGCAAGTCACCGTCCCTGCTCTCACCTTGCTGTGGAGCACACGGTGGACATCGTCGGAAACGACGGTCGAACTGTTTATTACTGTACATGGGTTAGCGCCGGTTATATGTTGGCAATTACTTAAATCTCAGTCTGGAACAAACGCAATCTGTGAAATGGTTGCCACTGTTGATACTCACTGTGGTCGACTGCGGAACGTCACCCACCCATTATTCAGTACGTTATCGATCGTGTACGATGTCAGCACTAGGGCTAGTATGATGAGAAGGCCGAGAAACTCCGCAATATCATCTTAAAAATAGGTCACATAAGACCCAAATCGACAACAGATCCTAGCCCAACTAGGCATCGCTCTTCAGACTACGAAACCTGACGCAGGGAGAACACAGACAGATTCAAGCCGCATGACTGAAGAACTCCATGAGCACGCATGCCACAAAATGTAAAATATTTTGCGCCCACCAAGTCTGTTTGCTCTCTTCTAAGCCAAGTGGATGGTGCACTGCTCGGTTCCAACGAAACAACTCCGTTGGCAGCAAAACTGTATTCAGTTCAGTTCAGTTTATTGAGGAAAATAGGCGTAAGCCTTTGAGTACCCTATTTGCAACGTAAAAAATGTGTGGTGTACAGATAGATGTTCTGGGCTGAAATAGTTCGAACACGCCCATAATGGTGGGACAAAATGAGAAGGAGTTACAGGGGTGAGCTCTACTTCTCATCGCTCTTGGTCATTTTGGAACATAAATATGTCAAGATTCTTTTTAGAACTTTGCATGGATGGTGACATCACAACATCTGCAGGAAGGGCATTCCATGGTTTGACCACTCGAACAGAGAAGGACAACTTCCGTACACCCAACCTTGCATGCTGAGTGCGCAGTTTTAACGGGTGACCTCGGAGGTTGGTCGTGGTAGCAAATTCAAAAAAGTCCTCGATGGCCAGACTGCAATCCAACCCCTTAACAATGCGGAAGGCTTGCAAGAGATCCCCGCGAAGTTGCATGTAACTCAAAGGAAAGAGGTTCAGATTTACTAGGCCGGTTGCATAAGGAAAGGAGCTTTGACCCTAACCATCTTCGTGGCTCTCCTCTGGACCCTTTCGAGGCAGTTTTGATCCTCCACAGCCCACGGCCTCCAAGCTTGTATGCCGTACTCTAAATGCGGCCGGACGAATGTTCCGAATGTCTTAGAGAAAGCTTCTTCGTCAAAGTCCATAAACGCACGCTCGATGGAGTACAGTACGGACACTGCGGTTTTTGCCACTCTTGAACAGTGGGCGGATGGCTTTAGGGAACTGGTCGTCAGCACACCGAGGTCTTTTTGGGCTTCGACCTCTTTTAAGGTTGCACCGCCCAGAAATTAGTCTCTTGTGCTGGCCGATCTGGCTGTGTGGCCTAGGCGAAATATGCTACATTTGGCAACGTTGAACCGCAGGAGCCAACGGTTTGACCACTCCTCCAACCGATTCAGGTTCATCTGCAGTCTGTCTTCGTCGGCAGGACCCCGAATTACACTCCATATCTTCATATCATCCGCAAACATTGCTACTTCGCAGTCTAAAGCTCTTGTAGCATCGTCCACGTAGATAAGGAACAAAATGGGTCCCAGTACTGAACCCTGGGGGACACCACTATCGACCATAACCGGATCTGATTTTCCCCGACCGATGCAGACAACCTGGTGTCGACCCACAAGGAAGTTTTCAATCCATTTAAGGAAGTTGCCACTGATCCCTATTTTTTAAGTTTATGTATGAGCCTCTGGTGTGGCACAGTGTCGAACGCCTTCTGGAAGTCGGTGAAGGCTATGTGGACCTCGTGCCTGTCGTCGAGAGCTTGAGTCCAGCTCTGGAGAGATTGCAGCAAGTTTGTCGTGCAGGATCTTCCCTTCCGGAACCCATGTTGACATTTCGATAGTAGGCCGTGAACTTCCAGGAATTGCATCAGTTCCCTCTTTATGATCCTTTCCATCACTTTGCAGAGAATGCATGTCAAGCTTATGGGCCTGTAATTTGTCGTCGCTGCCCTGTTACCTCCTTTGTGTAGCGGTGTAATATGCGCCAGCTTCCAATCGATAGGAAGTGTTCCAGTGTCAAATGACGTTTAAAAGAGCATCGACAAAGGCACAGAAAGCTCACTTGCAAGTTCCTTGAGAAGCTTGTATGGAATCTCGTCTGGTCCTGGCGACTTCGATTCGTTCAATGCCTCCAATTCTCTTCGGACAATGCCTTCTGAGAAGAGTATATCACTGACGCTTGGAGTCGGCAGTTCTTCTGTGGAGGGAGGAAGGAACCTTGCCTCGTTTGTGTTGACTGATTGGAAAAACTGTGAAAAATACGCAGCTTTATCCCTACTATCAGCGATATCAACGCCATCAGTAGTCTTTATCAAGGGGATTTGGTGCCTGTTCCTTGTAGTTCGTCGGAGGTAGCTGTAGAGCAATTTTGGGTTCTGCGTTGCTTTTTGTAGCAAGTTCTTCTCGAATTCCCGCCGCGTCTGCATTATCAGCTTCCTCAGTTTGTTCCTCTGTGTCTTGTAGGTATTGAAGCATTCAGCTTGTCTAGTGACGCAGTATTTTCTCCACAATTTGTGCTTCCTGTTGATTTCGTTCTTAAGGTTGCTATTTAGCCACCCAGGGCGTTTATTCAGTCTTACACTGGTCAGTGGACAGTGGTTATTGATAAGCTGCAGAAGGACATTCTTGAACAGCTCCCAGTCATCGTTGGCATTTCCCGTAAACAACGAGCCCCAGTCGAGACCGGATAAGTTTGCCCTCATCTTATTGAAGTCGCCTCGCCAAACATTCCGTCTTTTTTGGTCTGGATAATGCGAAATGGAGAATAACGAATAATCCCACATCAGCATTATGTGATCACTTCGGCCAAGAGGCGGCATGGAGGTGATCTCGTCTATGCTGTCTGGTGTTTTCGTAAAAACCAGATCAAGACAGTTTGCCCTTTGTCCTTCACGTGTTCTCGTTGGGAACATTACATGTTGTGTGAGGCACGCCTTTAATGTTTTGTTCAGCAGACGTTAATCGAATGCCGATTTTGGACCTGACGCTTCGAGGGTATTCCGGTTTGTTCCTGGTGCGTTGAAGTCGCCCATTATCATGACGTTAGGTCGACCGGAAAATTTCTCCAGCTGCTCTAATAGTTGAGTGTCGGCGATATGGTCTGTCCTAGGTGGTCGGTAGACAGTGAGGACATCGAGACACGGGGAACCGGTAGCCTTGATGGTCAACTAAATAGCTTCTGTGTCGCACGCAAACTTGGTGGTGTTTTCCGACACTGACAGGCCTTCATTCACATACACAACTATACCACCACCCTGACGATGTTCCCTGTCCCTCCGATAAATCTGGTATTCAGGCAAGGTTACTTCGTTAACGCTAATATTCCCGGACAGCCAGGTCTCGGTTACTGCTAAAACATCTGGAGACAGCTCGGCAAGGCAAAATTTTAGCTCATCTAGTTTCGATATGAGGCTTTGGGCATTCGTGTACAAGCATCTGAGTTTTGCGCCAGCCGAATTTCCCGTTGCATTTGTTACTGTTGTGAGCATTACTCCGTTATCTCGAACGCCATGTTCTCTGGGCTAATGGGTTCCATTTATATGCGTTGCTTCAATCAGATCACTGGACATTACGCGCTTACTTGTGTTGCCGCCCTGAGCAGGTGGTTCAACGAAGGTGTCTGTTTTAGCTGAGTAGCTGTCGTCGTTAGTAGTATTACAGGCTGGTTCCACTGAAACGGCATATATTTCCGAACTACTTTCCCCTTGAAGATAGCCAGATTGTGTTCGCCACCCTTCAGTCTTGATTTTAACTCCAAGACAAGTTCCCGGCATTTCAGCCGTTCCGCTGGTGAATAGTCCGGTTGAAAAAACCTGTTTGTGTGTGTTTCTGAGGTCGGTTTTTTTTAGAGAGGATCAACTTTATTTGCTCTTTGTTCTCTAGCATAATTTTGAGAGGACGAGGTGGTTGTGCTGCTGTCCTGTCTTCACTCCGTTTTCTTATCCGGAATGCCTTCATAATCTTTATTTCAATGTCTGCCTGGAGTAACTGATTTAGTAGACCATGAAAAGAAGCAAGGTCCTCGGAGACACGGTCTTCAGGTCTGACTGCATTCGATTCCGACAAACCCTGAATAACCAGACACTGCTGGCGAGCATGGTCCTCCTTACTTTGCCTTTCCGGCGAATTCGCTGCATGTGGGCGACGACGATTTGCGGAGTCGTCACTTGGATGCATACTTTTGTTCTCTACCGATTGTCCCGAGCAACCCATCAGGTCTGGCTGTGACTTCAGACTCCTGTCATGGCGTTTCCCTCTACCCACGGGTTCGTGTCTTCGCATTCAGATACGTGTTCTGTAGTGCGCTCGGGGTGGTTGCCAGAACAAGGGGGCAACAGTGGACTGGATGACCCAGGTATATCATCTCCAGGTAGAAGAGAATTCCCGTCACTTACAGCAAGAGACTTAGGCGAGATAGCTTCTGCGCCAGGTAATTTTTGTGTGACATCGCTTAAGACATCTTGCGTGGGAATCGAGTCTGCCCTTATCGGCGGCTTCGTTCTCGTTGTCTTGCTGTTATTGGCGTCTGCGGTTTTGGCTACTGGGTTGCTACTCGTGATAGAAGATGTCCCCGAGGAGATATTTTTTCGCGTTTTTTGCGTTTTGATTTTCGTTTTTGGGGCTCTAACACTGGACACGTTCTGATCGTCTAGGATCTGTTTCACGATCGTCCTTAAATCAGTAACCTCCTTTTCGAGTTGTCCTACTTTGATTTGGATATCTGCGCACCCAACACAAGGCTCATCTTCGTACCTCACACTTTTTGCGGTAATTACGCTTTTTGCACGCTTTGCTGGTCGTTGGCTGGAAGTGCAGGTAGAGCGAGCACAGGTTCTCGGTGCGAAGGACGTCTCACCAGACTTGTCTTCCAACGAGGTGCCGTCGTTGGCCGTACTATTACCGTTCGCTTGCTGAGATTCCATAAACTTCGACATGATAATAGTAGGTATAATTTCGCTTTCGATGTTATAACAAATACGTCGGCTTGTATATGACGAATTAAAGTGAGTATTCAAAACTCAATAAGCGAAAAAAATACTTAAAATCCGATAAATTTTGTGGAATTTAATCAGAAGCGACTTAGCCCTTTGTAGATCTCGTAGGACTTGAATAACTGCAGACCTTGAAGGATTTTGAACGATTGATTTCCTAGGCTGTATAGCCGCGATTCGCTTGTATTGGCTGAATAGCCGCGATTCGGTTGCGTAGTCGGTTGGACTTAATCCAGGTTCCTGGCGAATTTCGATGCGTGAAAAAATATTCCAAAAATGCACAAAACAATTCTGTACGTACGGTTCCAGTATCAATGTCAGAGACGGTAACTGTGAAATGGTAACCAAGTCGAAATAGTCCCAGTTGGAGCGCAGAATATTTTCCGTTGTGCTCAGTCGGGCTCAGTCGAAGCGCTGGACTAAGCACTTCAGAGGAGTTCTCAGTCGGACATCCACAATCTATGACGAAGCCATTGACAGACTCCTTCAAATTGACATAATCTACTTTTCTCCCGGCTAAAATTTACACCTGCAGCGGCCCTCGGTTCATGGGCAATCTCAGCTTGGGATTTCAGCAGATTTGGAGTCAAGGCCCAATGTCGCAGGACTGCAAGGACGACATTATCGTTCTCGTATACAAACACAATGTGAATCGGCAACTCTCCGGCGGCTACATAAACATCGCTCTTCTCAATATTGCAGGCTCAATCTTCACCCGCGCCCTGTTCAATCACTAGAACCTTCACCTGGAGCTATGACGTCGCTCTGGAAGTCCACGGTGATTTCGAAGCAACCGCGGAACCATTGACGTGGTCCTTGCTGCCTGAAAACTATAAGAGAGGTGCAAAAATAAGGCCTAGGCACTACACAAATTTCGTATCTTGGGCAAAGACTACTGATGCAGTCGAAAACGACAGACTCCAGAAAATTAGACCGAAATGCTGATGTCCGAAGCATGTGTGCAGTTGGTACAATAAGTCTGTGGCGCACTTAATGCTCGAGTCAAGGACGATGGACCAGTCCCGGAAGCAGTGGCAGTGAAACCTATGGTGAAGCATGCTTCTGTACCGAGTTTGACCATCTCCTGTCTCATGTCCTTTACCAAACTGACAATACCTACTGTGAATGGTGGCCAAGAATGAATATTGCATGCCAAGCCGACGGAAAATTGGTCAACATCCGATACATGCAAGCAACCACGCCAGTCTCACTTACCAATAATCTACATTTTCTCCTTAATATCTCACCTGAGAGCGAGGACTCCTTCAAATCTCTATTGCTTCTAATTCAGGAATTTTTACTGCTTCGTCCAGAGCTTACCCTTTCATTTAAGGAATCCTAATTTTCCATTTACTTACATCATCGCCATCAGTATAAGATACAAAAGTGCAAATTTCCGGCAGATGCCGAAAGTTGTCCTGCTTAACCTAACTCCCTTTCCAAGTTCCATTTTGCAGTTCATCGCGCATGCAAAACTCCAGGCCAACATTACCCTGTATTTTTGAAAGTTAAATTAATTGCCCCTTCTAGCTCTCGAGGAAAGTAAAAGAATACAACAGGAAAATCGGAGTTCATATTGGCTGAAATCACACAGGAGACGCCGGACGACCCAGTGATCAGCCGAACCCCTGGCAGCTGCGTGATATAGCCGCACAGATCGGCGAAACACGCGTGCCTAGGCTTTTAACAAGTACTTTTACTATGAGCATGACAAATCTTTCACATTTTAAGTTAATGTTCAGTCCCCTTTAATTGTGCTATCTAGGCGCTTAACAATAAAACGACTTTTGTTGCTTTTTAAATGCCTCAGAAATCAACTTCGAACATGGAGTAGATCGTCATATTTAAGGTCTGCAGGCTCTATAGGCCTATAGACCTCAAATATACCGATCTACTCCAAGATCTCAGTCAGTTTCTAAAGAGATTAGAAAACAACAATTTCTAAATTAAAGTATCTACCAGAAAGCAGGCAGAGAACGCTGGGGACCCACTGACGAGCCCAACTCCTCACAACTGTGTCATGCAGCGGCAGAAAATCGGCGAAACACGCGTGTGTGATCTTCTGGCTATTACCTGGGCTCTTAGTATGGGATTATATTACCTTAAAGCCACTTTTATCTCCGCACCCATACTAGGAGAAAGACGGGCATATAGGTCGTCGCGGGCTTCTTTGTCTGCGACTGCACCCGTAGATGTGTCGTCTGACCAGGAAAGACCTTAGCCAGAATCAGCGAATCTGGCCCATTAGTATGAGAACTAGATCCACGATTTGCAAAATCTATCTCATAGAAGAAGCCAGAGCAAAAAAGGAGCCACGCAAATCTCGAATACCACGAATTAACGTTACAAATATGCAATACCTACTAACATACCCGTATTGTTAACTGATGTTCAGGACATCCGTTTGGCTCTTCGGACATCTTCGGGTCTACAGAAACGACAACACACCAAACGAAACCCCTTACTCACAGAGTCACGCCATTATTCTCAGTGAAACGGAAGTAAATTCATCTTCTCAATTACAATGAACAACTTCATGGGAGACTGAACTGCATGGTCGAGCAAACGATAACTGGAATACTTTCAGTTCCTTACTGAAAGAGATTGTTTATTCCAATTGTCCTCTTAGAAGGAAGACAATCACAAACCGCCCAAAATGGATAAACCCGGACTTGAAGGCCTCTTTCAGAAAAAGGAATCGTCTGTGGAGGCGTTACAGATTAACTGGCTCCGACGAACACTTACAGGAATATAAGCGGCACCGAAACGCCTGTAAAAGTGAGGCCTCAAAGCTGCGAAAGAAGTTTGAACTAAACATACTCCGAAATTCGTTGGAGCATCCGAAAATTCTATATGGTTATATACGAAGTACTAAAAGGACTCAGGAGCTAATCCCTGCCCTCAGGTCTGCAGATGGAAAAGTTGAGATTGATGACCAGGTTAAAGCGTCCCTCCTCTCCGACTTCTTTCAGTCCGTCTTCAACCGAGAACCTAATGCTATATTTGTCCATCCATCCATTCGCCAAACAACCTCTCCTCCCAATACCCTTCCCCATCCTATCCCCTCCCTACCCTCCTTAACCGAGGAACCACTCTTTTCATCTACCATAGTTAGGGCCGAGCTACTCCGGCTGAAACCTGCCAAATCGCCTGGCCCAGATAGAATTCCCGCCCTAGCACTTCGCGAACTTGCTAATGAACTGTGTAAACCCATATCCGCAATATTTCAAAAGTCATTTGAAGACGGCGAGCTACCGGAAGAATGGAAGTGCGCACTCATTACTCCGATCCATAAAGGAGGCTCAAGACTTGACTGCGGAAATTATCGTCCTGTCAGTCTTACTTGCATCGCGTG
>CACRXP010001125.1:91650-103823 GCA_902702965.1 Spirometra erinaceieuropaei | reverse complement strand
GTGTTCTCAACTAGAAAGGATCACTTTGGTCGGGTTGTAATATTGATCAACAGTCAGTATAACTCCAAGATGTTTCGGTCGCGCCAATGTCGACCTTTGAATGAGTTTCTTTCCAGTCGCAAGAACCACACTGGACTAAACAATGACTGCTTCAGTAGTATGAGTTTCCCCCATTGGTTTTTGATGCCTTTAAAAACTGAAATATATTGTGTGGAGAACATGCACAAAGAGGTTCTTTCATGTGGTAGTAAATTACGTCTCCTTTAAAGTTTTCGCCTGAAAAAAGAGTATCATTTGGTTTTAAAAACGTCTGAGTTCCGAACAATTTTTAACCCGATTTGCTGTTACGCTTGCATCCAGGGTTTCCAAGCTACAAATTTTATATCTTCACCCGTGGATCTTCACCGGTGTCTTCGGCTCACTGGGTCATTTCTTCAAACTGTAGTAAGTCCCTTCGGTTTTGATAAATACCTTTCTTTGAAATTCATCCAAGGACTCTCCCGAAACCCATTTCTGTTTTCGTACGGCAGTACTATCCTTGTCATGTTATTTTGTTATTAGTATGAGTCCGCCAGAGTGTTTTTGAGTAGCAGTTGAATGTACCCGCTTCGAATTATTTCTCGAGAGTCTTTTCGCTTTCCAACAAGTGTCCCGTCTTCAAGTAGCATCGACAGGATCGGTTTCTGTATGTCCAGTAAACTGTAGACATCGCTGCCGCATCTTTCAACTAGGAGCATTGCGATTTATTTCAGTCCTCTGGTGTCCGCAGTACCTAAAGGCCTATCGGCCCTTGTCAGTGTCCGAGTGTTGTTTATTACCCTCCTCCTCATCCGACAGGACTGTGAAGGTCATTTATCTTTCTTACGATCAACTCGGACTTCTGAGAGTCGCTTGTTAGTATGATATCCTGAAACCCAACATACTCTTAAATTCATTTAGAAAATGCAATTTAGTCATCTACAACAATTAGGTAGTAAAACGACATCCTGTCCCCCTCTGAATCAAGCCGGTCCGAATGACCGCACAGATTTTTCAGTAGACTGTGTCGGGTTTATACACGGATCTTGTATGAAATCCACACCTAAATTCATGTATACCAACGCGCAATGCGTGCTCTCCAAAAAGAATGAACTCCGAATCCATATCTGTGACCAGTAACGGTAGGGCGTAGGATCCCACGTAGCTGGACCCATTCTCAGACGTTATATCAATGGCAGAAACGTGGTTTTCGGAACAGGTTGATGACAGCAGGCCTGTAGTTCCTGGATTTGAACTGTTCCACGGAGTCGGATAAAGCCGAAGGAGTGAAGGTATAACAACATTCCTAAAGAACGGCTTGTGTGCCTCAGAAAAATCTGCTAAACTGACTTGTATTACGGAAGCAGTATGGTTGACCATAAGAGCAACGGGTCCTCAAAATCCCGATATGTTAACGGTGTAGCGGCTCCCGAGAAATGGCCCTGAAGTTGATATCTAACTGCTGAATCAACTCAAATTATTTGCTAAGCGACCGAATACTCTAATAATTGGAGACTTTTATTCGTCTTACATTAACTGGACCTCGGCCTCCGCCGACTTCTCTGAAACAGCATTCGACCAACAGCTTCCGCGTACTACTGACAATTCGCTTCTCACCCAGCACGTCATGTTTCCGGCGAGAGTGTATGAGGACCGGCAGGTGAACTGCCTCGACAGTGTAATCACCAAATGACCTGACCACATGGAGGTTGTGAATTACCTCACCCCCCCCCCCTTTAGGTCCGAATGACTATGTAGTTCTCATGCGAGAATACACCTTATTTTCATTGCTTGTCCAGCCAATTATTTGACGCGACGATGTCGATCAGATGAAAAATGATTTTTGTCCTATTGACCGGGCATCCACACTCTGGCCTGCCAATTGATGTTGTTTTCTTCCTCTGTGTGGATTCATTGAAGAGCAAACTCAACACACATCAGGCTTCCCACTTATCATCCGCGCCCATCCACATGACCAGCCACCGAGCTTGCACTTGGTTATACTACTTACAATACGTGAGCAGAGACTAATGTTTACTCTTTGGACTAACAGACAGCTGCTTGCTTTTCGCATGCAATTATGTAAACAGGTTATTTTCTCAACTTTCCCTACCTGTCGATGCTTTTCATAGGCATCCTGTAACCGACAGATATTTCAAAGGCGTTCACTTATCGCTCTTTTAATAAAACTAGACTGAATGCATCCAAAACTACCTGCCGCCTGTCGTGAGGAGGTCGTTAGCGTCTCACTGTTCGGACTTTTCTAACATTCTCCTTTTCTTTGCGGTTCGGAGGATTGTAAATAGAGAGTCGCCACCTTTGCAGATATCACTCGAAGAATGCGGATACCTGAGCTGTGTTCATTTTTCGACTAGCTTCGGATGCATGCCTTCATAAAATCGATTGTTTTTTTCTTTCAACAAACATTTACTTGAAGAAATACGTCCGTTATAGTACTTTTTCGGGTCGTGAAATTTGGGCGCCATCCCCAGAATTGTGAAGTGCCGTTATGTCATCGGCGGTTTTGGCTCGTCGATTTGGCCCACTAATACTGTTGCTAGAAACAGTGTTCGAGCTCGCACTTTTGAGAAAGTATCTTATCCAGGGAACGTCCGGGTGCTGAATAGGAAGAGTGAGGTCATAGTGATTGCCATTTATGCATTACAACTGATGGAGCGTCCAGAGGTGTGGGCCGGACTCACACTGGGTCGTCAAAGTTTAGGTACTTGTATCGAGGATCGTTCATACATTCCACCATTCGGCACCGAGAGTCTGCTTCTCACTCGTCCGCATCACTAGATCAGACCTGTGGAGTGCGCCCTCTCCCATGGACGCCAAGGCGTGAATCGTAGTAGCATTTTTGGACATTTTATTCACGAGGTCTCTTGAGAATTTTGAATACAATCGAGCCCGCAACAGCCGCCCGGACTCAACGATGGTAGGCAAATTCATTCAGTGGCGGTCCACGGCCGCCATGTCCCAGTTTCGACATCAGGCTTCCAGGTCCATGTAGCGGTGCCGCTGCTTGACTGCAAGTGATCATTCGTCAGACCTAAGGGCCAGCTTATTTCACCATCACCCGCGGGCTAACCGGGTAGCTGGCAGCTAGATTATGCAGTAGTCATGTCTTCCTGTCGGGAAGTGGTTTTTTCAACTTAAGGAGTCATTTAGCATTACAGGGTTCCAGTAGCCCGAGTCCACTTTTAAATCGTAAAGAACGTTCTCGCCTGGTCCTTAATTCTCGAGCCGCGCGCACGGAGGGGGAAATATGTGCTCAAGTAGTCGTTCTACGGATATGGACCATGTTTTATACATCGTTGGCGACATTGCACGAGTGTGGATGCGAAAGCATATCTAATAATCAAAGTCTGTATTTTATTCTAAGATTTTTGGACCGTGGTCGAGCGACTCCACCACATGTGGGGTTGGGTCGTCACAGGCCGTGATGAGTAGTTATTAGCAGCTGGTATCAGGACGAATCGTAAGAAGCTCAAAAACTGTGAAGTAATCATTTCTGGCCTAGTTGCAGTTGTCAGACAGTCGTACTTCGGTGCCATACTAAGACGATGGCGTCAAGGCTAACTGAAATACTGCATTCTTCTACTAGCCTCCGAGTCAGCACTCTGGTGACTGTGATCGAAGGCACTCCACGTCACGTCAATGAGACCATTTGCCACGCTAGTGCGGGCTCTCTTCCGAGTTGTCGTAACTTTTGATGTGACTGGCTACACAAGGTCGTCCTGTGACTGCCATCGTGCCAAACCGTCTGCTACGCATCAATGAGACAGCAGGGCTGCGGTAGAAGACGGCCCGCTTTGATGTCATGTCTGAGCTACCCGATATGATATTTCAGAGGGCGTGGCGATGGAAACTGACAGCACAGGTTGGAGGCGTTAGACCTCTAACCGACAGGTCACAGGATCGAGTCTCAGGTGTTCCACACTTCGGGGTTGGGTATGACTGGCTGATGACAACGAATAAGCCAGAAATGACCGTTCCAGTCTCCCTTGTCTTTGTCGGTAATGCTATTCTGCCTACATACATATATATGTAGGTATTCACTTTGACCCAATTGTGAAAAACTCGGTGCCTTGTTGGAATACAAACCCACGACAGCCTACCCTTGCTGTCGTGGGTTCGAGTCACACCGAGGCACTGAGTTTTTCACAATTGGGTCAAAGTGAATTATTTGAAATCTACCAAAACACCTCTGAGCATGTATATATATATATGTGTATATGTATATATATATATATGTATGTATATATATGTATACAAAATGGTATCATACATGTATATGTAAGTCCAGACAGCGTCATCACATTTTCAAGCTCATGATGATAAAATGTGTCGTGAACTAGGTGATTCTGTGTCAGGATCCATTACAGCCCAGAAAAGAAACTGTCGGTGTGAAACTTATAATAAATGAAAGGAAACAGCTTAGTTGGGTTAGCCAAACTCACATTCGGTTATAAGCGCAGGCATATTTTAGTCACGTTGGTTGTGGATGTAAGTTTTGAATATACTGGCACAAGGCCCCCGCATTGCCGTTTTATGTGACGCAATCGATGGATGACATCTAATGATCGAGTAGATTACGGCAAAAATCATGTAATACCTCTTAGATGCTTCACTGGAAACCGCTCAGTCCAGTTCTGGTCCAGCTATATTATTTAGCCTCCTGTACGCGGGGAAATGGGACGTGTTCTACGTTAGGAATACCCAAGCGCATCAGTCGTCCATATAAGGCAATTTAAGGTATGCATTTTAAGATCGTAGCGTTTTTTGCAATACTTTGCGATACCTAGATGAATTACTATTAGTTGTCCGTATATCTCGTCAGATTTCCACGAAGTTGCGGGGCTTTCAAGTCTGCCATCGTCCATCACCTTTTTTCATTTGGAAACTTTTCCGAATCTGCTACCTAGCTGGCCTGATTCGCATCAATTGTCTATCTTATCTCGACCTACATAGGGAGTTCAAACCCTTTTTCTACAGGCGTGGGATAGTTTCACTATTTGAAATGTTTTTAATGGTATTACCGATACTGCCATCATATATGTTAGCGCAAGTGACATTTACTACCGGATAATATTTGCCTTTTATCACCTGAGTTCACCTTGTTGTCCTCTGTCTCCAACTTCTCCAAAAGGGTCTATTCCCAACGTGAGAATATGAAATCTGGACGAAGATCCTTACAGACGACCAAACGGGAAAAGCTGTCTGCTCGACCCTACCAGGTGGAAATGGCCGAAATCGCCAAACACGAAAGCGTCATCGTAAAGTTGAACACGGGTCTGGGAAAGACTTTCATCGCAGTCATCGTCATAAATCATCACCTGCCCGAAACATACAAACCGCTCTCTGAAGGGGCAAGCGAATTGTCTTTATATGCAAGACCGGTAAGAGTTTATTGTCACCGGTTTCACTTCATTTGTTTAATTTATTGATTGATTAATTCGCCAATCATGTCATTCAGGTTTTTTAGCCGACGTATATGTATTTGGGGGCTGTTTTCAATCCCAGTAATTTTTTGACCTTTTGTTTGTGCTCATGGGTTCGAATTCGCCTTACTCACCCTCATACAAACACGCTAATCACCCAGAAGGAATGAATAAGTAGCTGATTCCAAAGATCATCTTCCTATCCCTCTTTTATATTCTATTGTTGAAGAGCCTTCGCTTTTTCATTGTATACTTATGCATGTTATGGGCAAAAAAGACAGTGTCGACAAAGACAAGGGAGACCAGATTGGCCGTTTGTGACTTATTAGCTGTCATCAGCCAGCCAAACCCAAGCCCTGGGGCTTAAAACCTCTGAGGCTTGAAACTGCTGCTTCTTGATCAGAAGTTCAACGCCCTGGCCACAGACTCCTTGTCCTGTCAGTTGCGATCGGGCCGTATACAATGGTGGAGGAACACTCACCGATCGTGTTACGGATATCGATGACTGACGGCAATTAATTAGCCAGAAATTGCCATTCCAGTCTCCCTTGTCTTATTCCGTAATGCCGGTGGTGGTGGCGACGAGTGTGGCGGTGATGGTGATCGGGCAAATGCGTTCTTTGGGAGAAGGAGGAAGTTGGTTTTCGTTTCTTCCACTTTTCCCTGAGATTTTTGTACGTGGCATCTAACTCGATATGCCTATTGATGCATGACTCATCGGAGTGCATGACTTCAAGAAACTCTCGGCCTTTTTTAGATGGGCGAACTCCGACGATGCGAGTTTTGTCCCATGCGAAAGTGTGCCCAGTATCAAGAGTGTGCACGGCCATTTGAGACAGGTGGTCTCGCCTCCTAACTGCCAGTTGATGTTCGTGGATGCGTGTAGAGGCAAATTTCCCCGTTTGGTCACAATATACGACATCACAGGCATCGCATGGGATCTTATAGACGACTTCCTTTCTGTCGAGGTAGCCAACTTTATGCTTAGGGTGTACAAGCTGAGTGAGTAAAGTAGTCGTCTGCTTGTGAGCCACTTTTATCTGGTGTTTCCTCAAGTGTGTTTCAACAATTTCAGACACACATATATATATAATGGTAGGGGCGCTCACCGATCGTTCATACGGAACTCACTCGTTCCGTTGTGCCTTAAGGGCTCTCTCTCGAGCCCAACCAGCAGCCGCACAGCGGCGCATGATACATAGGCAGAATGGCATTACCGACAAAGACAAGGGAGACTGGAATGGCCATTTCTGGCTTATTAGCCGTCGTCAGCCAGCTATACCCAAGTCCGAAGTGTGGAACACCCGAGCCTCGAACTCGCGACCTGTTGGTTTAGAAGTCCACGCCTCTATCCACCGGGCCACGAGCCCGTTGCCCTGTCGGTTTTCGATCCGGAATATACAATGGTAGGGGGCGCTCACCGATCGTCCATACGGAACTCACTCGTTCCGTTGTGCCTTAAGGTGAGCGCCCCCTACCATTGTATATTCCGGATCGAAAACCGACAGGGCAACGGGCTCGTGGCCCGGTGGATAGAGGCGTGGACTTCTAAACCAACAGGTCGCGAGTTCGAGGCTCGGGTGTTCCACACTTCGGACTTGGGTATGGCTGGCTGACGACGGCTAATAAGCCAGAAATGGCCATTCCAGTCCCCCTTATCTTTGTCGGTAATGCCATTCTGCCTATATATATATATATATATATATATATATATATTTATGTCCGGGGACGCGCATCTTCGCTTCTATCATATATATATCTATATGATAGTGGAGGAGGACGCTCGCCGATCGTGTTACGAGACTCACTCATCCCTTTGTGCCCTAGGGTATTCTCTCGAACCCCACCAGTCACCAGTCTGACAGACTTTTCGAATTTGACGAACTTTTAGTGTTGTCTTCTTTTCCTCTTCATTTATAGTGCACCTGGTCTATCAACACGCCGAATTCCTTCGAACACAGCTGCCTATTCCCTCGGAAGAGGTTGGCATTTTCCATGGTACCGTTGCACCCGGTGTTTGGATTGACAGCTGGGACCAGGTAGACTGACGATTGCTTACCCCTGTTTTCATTTGCTCATTTCAGTAACCTTTTTTATTCGCATCTCTGCCGATATCTCCGATTTTTGTGTTTTCACCGATCTTTGAACCAGTGGGTAGTTGCCTTTTTGTGACCCCTGCCATCTTTGTTCCGCGAGGACACTGAATCGGTGGTGATGATGATGATGATGATGAGGAGGAGGAGGATGATGAGGATGAGGATGAGGATGATAAGGATGAGGATGAGGATGATGATGATGATGATGATTGACGTATTCGGTCCGACATTTTATTTTGTAGATTGCAAGAAATAGTGTTGCTGCCTTCTTAACACTAGGTTCTCAAGGAAGCCCGACACCAGCGATTCCCCTTGATCTACCTTTGACTTGCCCGTCCATGAACCATCCGAATGAAAAATACGTTTTTGGGAAAATTTGAAAAGATGAATGAGATGCATGCGCCTCGGCATCTTGTTCGGATCGTTCTTTTGGCTCTCGTTGATCGCTTTGATTTCCAGATCCTCCTGGACTGGGGGTGAAGAGGGTGAATTCTTTGTGCCAGCAGCCCGGACTGTCATCCTCATCGTTCGTATTGCTTGTCCCAACATTGCGCATCCCTTCGTCAACCCCTTCCTGCACCCGTCCGTACGTGCGTAGCCGCTGGAAGCTGTGTTAACGCCAATACCTCCCCGTTATCGACATTCACGTATGACCTGCGCTTACGCCCGCCCCCTTTTACGTTCGACCCGGGTCCACCTATGACTGCATCCGGTGTAGATTTCTGCCCTCGATCGCTCTGGTTAAGATGCAATTGGTGGCTGTAGAGGGGACTGTGTCACGGTTGATGAGAGCTATTCTTTTATGTCAAACCAGGAATGTCTCTCTGATTTCTTAGTTGTCCACTTGGCCCAGGACGCGAGCTTGCTGAAAGCGACAGTGTATCAGAAGATTTCAAGATATTTGGCGACCTGCGAGAGCTGGTCCATCCTTCTCATTGTCCATTTGTGTCCTCTAATGCGGCTCTTTTGGTATTTGCCAGTCCCCCCGACGTACCTCGATTCTCAGGAACTGCAGTGGAAAAGCCGTAACACAATGTTTCGCGACCAAGGAGAACTGGTCTCTCTTTCTCACTGTCCCTAGGTGTCCACTAATATGGACACTGCGTGACCGATCTCATGAAATGTTGACCGAAATTCTGAAATGCGTTTTCGATTAGGAAGAATTATTTAGGTAGGGTTGCAACACTGATTATCTTCCGGCATAATCCTATAAAGTTTCGGACTCGCCAGTATGTCGGCTTTTGGATGCAGTTCTTTCTGACCTGCTGTAGAAGCCACACTCGGCAAAAATGACTACTTAATTAGTTTACATTTTTCACATTTATTTTTGATGGTTTTCTAAATTTAAATATATTTTATAGAAACCGTTCACAGAAATATGCTTTATTTTACTCGTTTGGTAGAAAATCACATTATCTCTACATTTTATACCCGACGAAAGGGTATACTTAGGTTTTGAAAAATTTTTTTATTCCCGAATAATGTTGAGCTTGACCAGCTGTTGCTTTAGTGTTTACCGATTTCAGTCTACAAAGTGCATGCTTCGGCGTATATAAAATCATATATTTCTCAATGCCTTTGAAAAGATACCATATAAAGTTAGTAAAATACCGCAGTAGATGCGGACTATGTTGTACATTTCGTGAGCAGCATCGGCAAACGGACAGGTACGATGCTGTATGAACGGACATTGCACGGTCTTAAAAATCTCATTATTTGAAAGTTTTTCAAAAGCTCAATATACCCTTTCTGCGGGTATAAAATGTAAAGATAACGTAATTTTTGACCAAACGAGTATACTTGTGTGCATGTTTTCTATAAAATATATTTGAATTTAGAAGACTATTGAAAATCAATGTGAAAAACGCATGCTACTTTAGTAACCACTTCTTACCGAGTGAGATTTCAACAGAAGGTCAAAAAGAAATGCATTCAAAA
This sequence comes from Spirometra erinaceieuropaei, assembly GCA_902702965.1. Taxonomy (NCBI): domain Eukaryota; kingdom Metazoa; phylum Platyhelminthes; class Cestoda; order Diphyllobothriidea; family Diphyllobothriidae; genus Spirometra; species Spirometra erinaceieuropaei. Next base: position 94,327 of record CACRXP010001125.1, on the reverse strand, counting down.
GCCGACATACATGGGCGTTGTGTCTCATCACTAGATGCCCTACTGTTGTCTTTGGTCTATGATCGACGACTATCCGCATTGGCACAAGTGAACCGGCTACGTTCGTAATGTACGGCAGTGCCAGTTAGACTTTGTTTATTCTACTTTTGACCTTTTATTTGACTTGGACTGTTCTATAGAGCTGGCAAGGTACACGTACGCATTGGACGTCAGCTCTTTATGGCGGAGTTAGACTTCAGTAGGTGAGCTAACTCATGGAATATCAACCGAAATGCGTCTTCGTTTCGAAAGGATTAATTACTTGGGGTTGTAAAACTAATTATCGTGCAGCATAATTCTGCAATAATTCACTTACCTCGGGATGCTGGCTTTCGAAAGAATTTTTTGGCTGCATGCAAAAACTATATTCTAAAAATGGCTAATTAAGTAGTATGCATATCTCCTCAGTGATTTTCGTTGCCCGTAAAAATTCAACTGTATTTCATGGAAAACATGCACAAAAATATTAATTCGTTTACTCATTCGGTAGCAAATGACGTCCTCTTTCAATTTTATACTCGAAGGAAGGGTATAATTTGGTTGTAAAAAGTTTCTAATTGTGAGATTTTTTAATACCGTTAAATGGCTGTTCATTAAAAGTCATGTCTCTGCATCTAACAATGTGGCTTGTTAAGTTAACAATATGGCTCAAATCCACTGCTGAATTTTATGAACCCCATATAGTTTCCTCTTATTACCGTATGAAAATGTATGGTTTTCCGTACGCGGAAAATTTACGACTTGCAGTTTGGAAACCCTGAATGCAAATTCACGGCAGGTCGGGTTCAAAATGATTCGGGAATTGGAAAAGTTTTTGAAAACCGAACTATACCCTTCCTCCGAGTATAAGTTTGGAAAAAGACGTCATTTCCTACCGAATGAGCAATAGGATGAATAGTTTATGCATGTTTTCCATGTAATATAATTCAATTTTGGAGGGCATCGAAAATCACTGGGAACAATGCAAGCTAAATAAGTAGCCCTTTTTTGCAGAGTATAGTTTTTGCATGTAGCCGAAAAGAAGTTCGTTCGAAAGCCGACATCCTGAGGTAACCAAACTATTATAGGATTATGTTGCACGATGATTAGTTCAACAATCCTACTTAATTAATCCTTTCGGGACGAAAGTGCACCTGCGAATTTCGATTGACATTTCCTGAGTTAGACATACTGTACATCACTGCGATTAGTGTCTGTTCTCATGTAATGGACTCGCTGACGGTCGCTTTTGAGGTGATGTAGGTGATGTATCCTGCCCATCTAGAGGTTCGTCTCCACCCGTTAACGAACGATGCCTCCCGGAAACGATAGCTGACAGTTGTACCTTTCTCTCACTGTTAAATCGGATGTCGGGGACAAAGGAATCGAATAGTTCGTGAAATTTGGTCGATGGTATTCATAGTCGATGCTCCTTGTCGTTGCAATACCCTGCCGGAAGTTAGGTTAAACAACTGGGACCCTATCGATGTTTCTTTTACGTATTTGTACCCAGCTCCACGGGAGATTAAAAGAGATCTTCAGACAGTGTCTGGAGAGATAAGTACGATGTCTCATCTCGACTTTCTTTTGTTGACTTCGTTTTGACGTTGGTTAAGCAGGGTTTATATATTCTCAACCGTTAGATCTTGTAGAACCGAGGTACAAAATGATGTCACACCGCTAGAATGTGTAGAATTGAATTTTCTGTCCCATGCATGATAGCATTCCCATGGCAGGGTCTTCATCAGTTCAGTCGCCACATACCATCTTTCTGGCACACCGGATATGAATCTTGTGGAAGGGGAGGACAGTCATCAAAGCTTTCCTTTTTCGAGATATCCCTGTGGATCCCACGAATTTTATACTACAATACTGGAACTCACTTTGTGTCTACCTCTTACTGATTCTAGGCGGCGCACCTGTTTTTGAGATCGGTAAACCTGTCCCCTTGTTAACGTACCTGCTTTTATGTAAGCCAAGTTGACTGTATTTATCGCTGCACACAGAGAAATGTCGTTTGGAGCCTCATCTGGATTGGTCAGTTTAACGGCCATTTGGCATATATTCATGGAGACCTACCGGTAATAAACCTTGTGGCGGGGGGAAGGGGGGAACAGTTATCACAGCTTTTGAAGCAATCTTCGTCTTCCAGGCTATCGTAGGAATTGCTGCGAGTTTCAGACTGCGATACTGAGGCAGTTTTGTGTTTAGTTTTCACAGAGTCTAGACGACACACCTATTTTGAAAACCTTCGAAACTACCTCCATGCTAATGTACCGGCTTTCATGCTTTAGAACGTTTGGCGCGCTCAGCTGGAGAAGCATAAAGTGCTCGTAGCGACCGCTGGTGTCTTCCGTGACGTCCTAAACCACAGGAAAGTGAGCCTGAATGATGTTTGCTTGCTCGTCTTTGACGAGTGCCACCACGCGGATCCTGACACGAATTCAGACTTCACTGATATCTGCCAACACCTTCAAACCTTCCCGTCCGGCCGCTGGCGTCCAGACTACTCTCGGGGACCTAAGGTACAGCAAAATTGATGTACTTCTTTTAAATCACATTCCTACCACCACCACCATCACCGCCACCGTCACGACCACCCCCGCCACCATCACCACCGCCCCACCACCACTATCACCACCCCCACCATCACCACCAT
>CACRXP010001125.1:57747-81314 GCA_902702965.1 Spirometra erinaceieuropaei | reverse complement strand
TTCCACCTGCATGCGAGCCAGTTACTTTCAACTCTTTTACTTCCCTCACCCCATTTGATACAGGCCTGCCAGTTGACGGAAAAGGCCTTCACTCAGCTCGTCTCATGTACCAGCACCATACGCGGCTACAATCCGGCATGTCTCCGCGCCATCCGGACATGCCTGAGTATTCTGGCCCGAGCGCGCGAACTGTATACCACGATTCGGGACCAAAAAATCGCCCATGCGCGGCGACCCACCTCACCAAGTGACACCGCCTGGGGCGAATGGATCCTCGCCCACTTCCCCATAACCAACAAGACGGTTCAACTCATGCGTCTATTGGCGCACTTTAAGGTTAGTCGCATTTCTTTCTAGCTGTTAGGCAGAAACGTCCCTTTTGGTGATATTGACCCCCTGGAAGTCCAAAAAGTGTGCGGACCACGGCCGGATTAAATTGGGACTCATTGGACAGCGGCCGAGCCTAATGATTTGGTAAAGGAGTGATTTCTCACGGCTCCGACATTTACCTTTCCGTCCCTCCCCCCTTCACAGGTAGTTTGTATAGGTAGTCGATCTGAACTAGTGCTCGTCCACGTCTAAGGTTCTTATTGGTGCATTGTCACCGACCTTTTATATATCAGACCCGAGGGTCTGCTTGGTTCGCAGGTAGTCCTTTCTGTCAGGATTGGTCTACTATCTGCGCAAGTACCGACCGGTTGACTGTCACGTTCGCCTTCCCATTCATGATAATGGTGATTTTAATTGGGAATGGCACCATGTGTCCTCTAACTGAGTGCTTACAGTACGCTTCAGTTTTTTGCCGATGAATACGAGGACATAGTTTCAGTAACAACCGTCCGTACACTCAGCCGTCTCCCCCCGATGATCAGTCTGCGAAATGAACTCTCCGGAGAAGGGTAGGGCGGCAATTTCCTGCCGTAAGGAGCTGATTTTTAGACCGTACATACCTGCATGGTTTGTTACGACTAATCCCAGTTGCCTAGCCCACCTTGATGCACGTCGCCTAGGCAGCTACTGTTTTTCCACCTTCTGCGACTGTAGTAATTGGTGACAACTGCCTTCAGCACGCCCACTTTCCGGTGAAGAATCATCTTCTGACTCAGTGGCATAACTGTGACAAAGCTTCAAATTTCAAAGGAATTCAGCACAACTGTCATCAATTTTTCTCACTTGAGGTGCATTCACCATTTTACTTCTCAGGGTACCTGTACTTTCCACGAAGTCTTGGTCTACATTGAGATGCTAAGGCACGCATGTATTTTAATTCTCTGTCCTGTATCGTCGGCTTGCAGGCGCCCTAGCGAACTGGAACCGTCCCGTACGAAAAACGCGCATCAGGAGCTGCGGCTATCAAACGTACTTTTGTTGTTTCCCCAGAAAATCCACCTCTTTGGTCACCAAAGTTAGGGTGAACATCAAGCCAGGGTTCAGGAGCACAAGTTCGCGGTAGACGACGAAGAAGTGTGAACGGCAGTTGGGAACAGCGCGCACGCACCCGAGTTTCGAACGGAGCCAGAAAGAGATCATCAGAACGACCACCATGATGATGATGTTGTCGACAGTGCCCAACACGGTTTCTGACAAAAGCCTATTTGAAAAGTCAATTAGGGAAACACGTGTCTTCGGTTACTCGTCATCAGTCCGAAACAGTTACATAGAAGTTGAAAATGTGCGAAGTTACAGGGTTTATAAGTGATTCAGGGGCTATTGACACTCATCGTTCCCACGCCACCCGCAAGGCGAGGCGTGTTATGGCGTGGTTGGCGTGTTATGATCATTGAGTCAAGGGGACGAGGGGGAGGGGTGACAAAGGCTGTGAGGGATATTTGTAAGTCGGGTACGCTGAGCACACCACTGCCATCAGGAGGTTGGGGCGACGTGCAATCATCATCTGGGGTCGGCTGTAGCTAGCACCCGTTGGCGTAGGCCTCTGGAGGAACTTGCTGGTGTCCGGTAGACAACCTGAAAGGCTTCTTTGGCATCGACTCGGTGATTCGTATCGACAAGATGTGCAAAATAGAACCCGAAATTGATTTCTTTTTACCTCTGCATAGCCAGGCCAGCAGAACTTAGAAAAACCCACCTGTTTGTTCAGCATGCTTTCTTCAGTCAAATAGCCGCCTGAACTTTAGAGGAAGACACAAGATTGAATGTCGTTTAAACAGACTTCTAGGCGAACGTCTTCGATAGTGTTGCGCATCTTCAGTAATTTCATAAGAGTCGGGAATCATCGGTACGAGGGGGGATCTATCGACCTGGATCCAGAACGTCTTCCATCGGGAAGGTGAAATCGTTGCTGGTGCTATCTTTGAGTGGAATTGTTCGCTTGCTCAGTTCTCTGGCCTGTACCGTGCCTGCCCTGTGTCTGTGATCTCATGACAGAACTGGAGTGTTTGCTGACGACATCAACATATTGAAAACTATCAAATACTGCCACCAATAGCCAACCCTGGCGGAACATTTTGACTTTATCTGCGTATGGTCTCGCGTACATGTCTTCGCAGACCGTCATCGTCACCTCGTTGATGAAAGGCTTCCGGAAGATGCCACCGAACGTGAAGGTCTTGGAGTCACCATTGTGTCTCGCAGTTTCAGCCCGGAAGCTCGCCTCAGAGAACGATTTCGCTCCATCGGGTCCAACTGATGTTCGGGAATGAGTGTAGTCTTTCTGAGGGAACCGCTCGCACTGCCTCCGATCGCATGCTTGCAGCTGGCACGGAGGTAGTTTGTTGGGCACGTTGGCTTCAGGAGAGGACGATCGTTGCTCGTTTAGACTAATTATCACTTGTTGACCCATTTCATCCACCTAGTCCTGGCCAATACCCAGGGTCGCAGGGCCGTTGGGATCCGTCGAGCAGATTGTGGCGTCCCAACACGCGCCTTACAACAGTAAATCTGGTACAACTGCAGATTTCACGACGAGCTGAGTATCGTCGTCCGGCTGAAAGTGTCCTTTTTGGGATGGTCTTTAGGCACTCCCGCTAATGTGCAGTGTGAGTCGTCCACACGGTAGCCTGGTACATGTAGTGGAGACCAGGTCTTGCGCGTGGTACGCGTAGACGAGCTGTTTAGCTTTGCCAATCACTGTGTCCGAGCCCATCTCCGGTCATCCTGACGCAGCCTTGCAGCCGGGGCAAGGTTGGCGTGGGAGGCGCTAAGACACCAGACGCCGTCCGAAGAGGATAGGTGAGGCGAAGTAGGACGAGGAAGAGCTGTGGTAGATGCTGCTCATGTCTGCCTCACTAATTTGCGCGAATATCACCGCCGCTGCGCCCACTTACCGTCGTGAAAGCAGCCGCTTGCAACGACCGTATTCCTATGCCTGTCCTTATCAGTGGACACACACTTAATTCATCACTGGGTGTGTTCACAGGTTTCATCCCATGTGCTCTTTCCATCGCAATACCTTATTCCCCGTTCTCTTTCCCAATCATCCACAGAATATGCCCCCAGCCACCGAACAGTCTGCAGGCGCAACGTCTGAGGCCTCCGCATTTCATGCCCTTGTCCTAGTGAAGGAACGAATCACCACTTCCACGCTCTGTCGTCTCATCAGCGAACTCAGCGATATGGCGCCGCAGTACTCTGGTCTCAAGGCTTCTTACTGTGTCAGCGCCAACCCCACCCGCAATCTGGTCAGTTCTGGTCTACTCAATCATGTTATTTTTGCGTCTCCTAGCAGTGTAGCTTGTTTGGAGGGCCCAGAATTCGGGTATGATGAGGGAGGCTTGTGAAGCACCTCTCTCTGTCTTTTTGCATGACAACGCGCTTGGCCAGAGTGATCTGCCAGACATTTCATCTTTGCCGTTTGCGCACCAGTCGCGGACTGGAATCTCAGCCTGCAGAAATCAGACTTTAGTTTCTCTCAAACCTGCATCAATGACTGCTGATTCAAAGCCACATTGGGAGGAACTTCGACCCTCAGTTACGAGGTCCCAACTACCCGGTTAATGAGCAGGGTTACGTTGGTGTTTAGGATGACATATGATGGCAGAAAGCAAATATTGCTTCGCTGCTGCATTTCAAATTTTTATCTTATTGTGTTTTCTCACGTGTTCGGCCCCTTTATTTCCCTGGCAAACTGCTATCTGTCCATTGAAAAGTCCTCCTATCTCCCTGTTTAAACGTTTTTTTTGAAGGCATCTGTGAGCAGAAGAGAACAGTTGGGTGTGCTGAATGGCTTTTGGAAGGGTGCTTCCAACGTCCTGGTTGCGACGAGGCATTATGCCGTCTTCTGTGTGCCACTCGCGGGCTGTAGTCTTAGCCTGTATAATCCAGACTTCGCTGTTTTCAAAACTGCATGGACAACTTCTGATGCGAGGCTACGTTAGGTAATAACGGCCGGCCTTCAGTTCCGTGGTGCAAGTAATCCCGTCAGTGGGCAAATTTTGAAGGCGCGGTCGGAGGCGCCATGAATGACGTACCGTTCGGAAGCATTGGCTTTCCACTGTGTGCTTTTGTAATGTGAGTGAGTCTAGTCTCCGGGGTTAATTTTAAGTTTGGTGACTCATGGGACTCAAAGTCACCGTGTCTTGTATGTCATGCACATTTGGGTACCAGCGTAGGACTCACCCGCTAGCCTCGTGCGTTTTTCAGGCTCCTCTCTGCTGGTTTTCTGCATGATGTAACCCGAACCGGTGTCAGGTCATTGACTGACCTACTAATCATCAGACTTACGAACCCATGTTAAATCCCGTTGTTCGGTATGTGCAGATTATGTCATACCCTGATCTGGCCTCCAAGTGGATCGGAACCGGCGTTCTGCTAATTTTCAATAGAGATCCGTCAACAAAGTGCAATATTAAAGCACTTCACAAAAGAGGTAACTTATAAGAGAAAGTTTCTAATTAATCGAAGACGTATTCGTTCCTGACTTTCGTTGTGGACGGCCACTGTATTCGAAAATGAAGTTTCATGTTTAAATGAGTCTTCAAATATGACCCAAACGACATCCTTCATGAAAACGAACGCCCAAACACTCGATAATTCGGGAAATGCATTCAAAAAGCATTTCGTTTTAAAGTTTTTAACAGACACATGATACAGATCTGAGACTCGACGTAATCCAAAACGAAAGAAAAGTGCAAATTAATTTAAGGGTAAAAAGTTCTCTCTATAAACACTAAATGGTACATTTATGATCACACCTGTCAATTCTACTTAAATTTATTAGTTACCGATCGGCCTGGCGGCATTTGACCTTATGAAAACCTTTGCTCCTACGACGTCCCCATAGGGGAAATCAAGCAAACTCCCATTTCTCTTGTTTAACCGCATCTCATACAACTCAAACGAGTTAAGAATGCCTTGAATCCCTGGAGAACTGTTTTGGAATCTATACTCAGAATGTGGGCTGTTGACAAACCGCCATATATGAAAGTACACCAATTCTTAAAGGATACTTTGATACAAAATTCACGGAAACACTATTTTTAAACGTCAACAAATTCGAAAGGCACTTTGACGAGCATACGTCTGCTTTCGATAAATTCTCTCCAGGCCCGCACATTTATATGGTTATATATGGAGTTATTTGTGCTTTCATATTTACTTCGTTTTTTATATGAGAAGATATTCTTTATACCTAAAAACTAAGTCTACTAAACTGCAGCCGTTTATGAAGTTTTCGGGGTTTTCGTTTTTCTAAAAAACAGCATTTCTGAGCAACACAACACTGCCTTTAGTATTTATTTTATGTTTTTAATTCTTTCAAAGTTGTACTTAATTGACATAGATATTGGATCCATGAATTGGTGTTGGTTTGCGAGTGATTCGCAATCATTCGTGAATTTCGACATCTTTCATGATTTAGGTTACGTCCTGTAGATAAGTACTCATCTGGACTTAACGTTCATTAATTTCATTAAGAACTGTTTCCTCCATATATGTTTGGGAAGACATGGGGCTGGATATCGGCTTGATTGTCTGCCATTTTGAGGTATTCACAGCTGGGCGGTAAAAAGACGTAGAAAGTGTTCTTCCAGCTATGGAGCTGTTACTTGACTGCTGACCTTCGCTGTGGTCACTGGGACGGCTATCGTCTTGGAACGAGAGACCGTTGCCTAGGTTGAACCTACACTTTGGCCTGCACTGTCCGTCGATAGGTCCACCTGCATGCACCGATCTTCGCCCTCTCAATCTATGAGAACATCAGCTCAAGTACACTTATGTTCTATGCGCGTTATCACCCACAACTGAGTATTCTCGGGTTTCGGTTCTGCATTTTCAGATACAATAAACAGCAAAATGCGTATATTACTGGCATCATTTTAGTAGCATGTTTATTTAAATTCAGATATTGCATGTGCCGTTCTCGATACGATTTTCATAGGCATTTGCCTATCAGCCTTAAAATGTACTGGCCTATATACTGACCTAAAACAAGCACGCCATTTCTACGAAGGAGCTACCCCTGCGCATTACAGTGGTGCTACTTCAATGACCTTCAGGTCGACGCCAGTTCTGGTGCGACTTATGCAAATTTGTATCGATCCCCCATCATCATAGCAGCAACTGATATTTGCGAAGGAGACACGATCGCTGGAATAAAAGGTTATTTAGCCTGAAATTTCGGATTCTCACTCGAATCCATCATCAGGTAGCCAGAAAAGGGTAGTGGATTGCCCAGGTGTTGCAGTATTTGTAGGATGCAGTTGCTAGGCCGATACACGGCTATAAGAGCTGGCAGCTCTCGAGTGTACCCCAGCTCGACTGGCCAGGTGTTGAAGCATGCAGTTGTTATGCCCCCGTGTGCCGGTCAAGATTATCGGCTCCGACGATCATCGCACGTAGTAGAGTTGCTGACGACTGCTGGATTTCGTCATCCGTGTTCATTTTTTAGCAATTTGGCTCGCCGACATTGACACCAGGAGCAGTAGCCATGCGCACGCTGTCCTCGCGGTTAATTACTTTGTCTGGGCAAAGTCTCAGGGCGGAATTTGGAGCAGGGAGGTGGTCGCGCTTGTTGATTGATTGAGGATCGGAAAATCGCTACTCGAGCAGTTAGCGACCCACGCGGTTGTTGGTTATAGCGAGAATTTCTGCTTCGTCAAATTTGAATGTGTGATTGAGTGCCGTCGAATGAGCCACGGCTTAGGAGTCGGTGTCGTTCCTCCTCACGGCTGCCGCGTGCTCGACGATTCGCGTTTGGATAAGTCCTCCGGTTTATCCGACATAGTTGCTTTGTGCGCAACTACACCAAACCCGGTAAACGACTCCAGATCTTTCCTGTCGTGGCAGTGGATCTTTCGGTCTCATGATCTAGCGCCTCATGGTTGCCTCCGGTCTGTGTGCAACTCCAATTCCAAGATGTGTAAAAAAAGCGGCTGACGGCGTCCGAGGCATTCTTCACGTACGGGAGTCCGCCAAAATTTGGAGCCTTATCTGACTCTGTCTCTGACGATGTGTTCGACTGAGAATCCGAAACGTCAGGCCAATAAAGGTCTTGTTCCAGCGATCGTGTCTCCTTCTTCGCGAATTAGGCAGTGCTTTAACAACTTCAGTCCTTCCAGCTGCATGATAATCATTCTGGATTGCGTAATACAAGGATGGGAGATGCATAGGACGGTCGTTAGTCAAGCTGGACGTCAAACCACTCAAAGTCATTGTCTGATTTCATCTAAAGTATGCTGTCTAGTCTCGGAGGCCGTGACTGAAGAATCGCATGCAAATTCGACAAGACTGACTGACATGGTTCCCTAACCAGGACATGATTACAGGATGGTGAAATCCGGCAGGCGTCAGCAACTCGACTGCATGAGATGAGCAGGGAAGCCGATAATCTTGACCGACACACTGGGGCATAGCAACTGCATGCTTCAACACCTGGCCAGTCGAGCCGGGGTGCACTCGAGAGACGCTAGCAACTGCATCCTACAAATACTGCAACACCTGGGCAATCAACTACCCTATTCCGGCTACCTGATGATGTGTTCGAATGGGAATCCTAGTTTGGTTGAACGAAAAGGTTGCTCTTGCGACCCCTGCGCGCAAATGTCTAGAAGGACATATGATGGCAGAAAGCACTCCGCCTTGTTCGTGTTTGCGTTTAAAATTCTCATTGGGTTGTGCTATCCCGCGTATTGTGTCCTCTAACTTCCCTTACAGGGTGTCTCCTGTCCAGTGGCTGGACCCCCGTTTTTCTAAACTTTCTTCACTTTTCCAGGCATCCATGAGCACGGGAGAACAGTTGGGTGTGCTGGACGGCTTTCGGAAGGGTGCGTTCAATGTTCTGGTCGCGACTGACGTCATCGAGGAGGGTCTTGACGTGCGCGCCTGCAACGTGGTCATCAAAGTTGATCCAGTTACCAACTTTAGGTCTTTCATTCAGTCACAGGTCAGATCTCAATGCTAATCCTCAATGCTGTTTTTGTTGTTCTTATTTCTCCCTATGTTACGTGCCGTATCATGGCCGTTTTCGACAGATACTTCGGCTGAGGCATTTCTCACTGGTGAAATATTCTACTGTACGTATGAAGATCATGCTACATAACACTCGAGGTAAATGTGATTGCTATCTGCAATGACTGTAAAAGTCGGACTCCCCTGTACTTCACCATTCATGCGGCGCTGTGCGACTGCTGGTTGGGCTCGTGAGAGAGCCCGTAAGGCACGACGGAGCGAGTGAGTTCCGTAAGAACGATCGGTGAGCGCCCTTCTACCACTTCACCATTTGTTAGATTGGGCGTTCCAATGCGAGCTGGGCATTCTTGAACGCGCGCTTGGCTGATGTACTCTAGCCTCCGCAGTTGTTGCCCGTCATATCATGGGACCCTCTGTAACTGCTGATTTCTACCACGACCCTCCGAAGTCACAGCGGTGACCCCTTTGCGAGATCGGTCCAGCTGACATTCAACGCCTCATTTCCTGGAGAATGAGACACGGATCACTGGGACAAGTGCTTTATTAGCCTGACGTTTCGAATTGACACTCGAATCTATCATCAGAGACAGAGTCAGATAAGGGTAGTGGATTGCCCAGGTGTTGCAATATTTATAGGACGGAACCCAATCACACATTCAAGATTGAAAAAGTAGAAATTCTTGCTCGAGACGACAGCCGCGTGAGCCGTGAACTGCTCGAGTCATGGTTTTCCGGTCCTCTTTCAATCAACAGGCGCAACGACCTCCCCTCTCCATATCCGACGCTAAGAATTTGTCCAGACAAAGTATTTAGCCGCGAGGGCAGCATGCGAATGACCACTGTCCACGGTACCAATTTCGGCGAGCCAAATCACCCAAGAGTCCAGACGGATGGCGAAATACGGTATTCAGCCCCTCGGCGGCGTGCGAAGAGCGTGGGAACCGATAATTTTGACCAGTATACTGGCGCATAGCAATTGCATGGCAATGGCATACTTCAATGCCTGGTCTGTCGAGCTGGAATGCACTCGGGAGCTGCCAACTGTGATAGGCATGTAGCGACCTAGCACCTGTATCCCATAAATACTGCAACACCTGGACAATCCAATACCCTTATCAGACTCTGTCTCTGACGATGGATTCGAGTGATAATCCGAAACACCAGGATGATAAGGCCCTTGTTCCAGCGATCCTATCTCATTATCCGCGACTATTTCCTGGAATTTGCTTCTTCGCTTCTACTAGCTTCATTTCCTCATTATAACCAGTCGAGCGCACTTTGAATTAGTAAGGCCTGTTAGCCCTCTCGAATAGAAAGGTTGTCAACAGACTGGGTAACTGGATCGCCTACCACACCTAGGTTCAGACGTCAACCACCCCACCGTTTGGCCTTTACGGCAGTTATTTTTCGGTAGTCGGCGAGTCCGTCTTTGAAGACTGCTTTGTATGGAATTAGTGGCCGGTCGATGTGTGCTAAGCGTAGACTCGCCTCCAACTGCGTTAGCCACTGCGCACACACCAACATCGTGACATTGTCTTACCACTAAAATGCAGCGGTTTGGAAGGAGAGAGAGAGAGTGAAGTTGGCACTGCGAAAGTCTCCATTCCTGTAGTGGAATGTGAACATAGGCCACTACTGTATCTCATGCCCGCAGCTTGCAATGACCAGAATGGAACGTCAGAGAGCTTGCTCAACATTTGCTCCACATGCTCCTCCCATGTTCATCGTGTTCTAACTGCAAGACAGGATCACGAAAACTGTGCATGTCCACAGTAGTTGACCAATCTTTTGCCTGTGTACGCGTGCGACGCACGTGCTTGTGCTTGTTGGGAGTGCCTACACTCCCAAAAACAAGAGCCAACCAATCACCGGAGATCACGTGCGTTTGCTCTCTTCACAGCGCTGTCATCTCAATCAGGCGCCTTTCCATTGGCTACTCCCCTCTTCCCGAAGGTCATTGGGCCGAATGCTGGCGAGCCACAGTAGGCTGCTATAAATATGCGTCACCTTTAGCTAGTCGCGACTTGCAGTGTTTTGCTAATACACTTTCCGTGGCCAGCCGGGTATTCTTTGTCTGCTGCTTTGGTATTGGGGACCAGGGTCGAGTGCATATACGCTCCAGGCGACTTCAAGTGCCAGGCGGGTCATAACAGTGCTTTAGCTCGCAGGGCTCAGATTTCAATGTCTTGGAGCCCTTGTTCGTGCTAGATACCACGAGACCATATTAAGAAGTAGCCATTACACCTGGTCCGAATTGCCGTTATTGTGGCAGATCATTGCTGGAGATCCATTCAGCTAGCCTAAGGTTTAGAAACGTGAGTTTTGCCGATACATGGAGAAAATACACCAGCAGGGTTGTACACAGCTCCGTTGCGCAGGGCCGCTGGACATTACGACCTTGTATTGCCGGCGTTTCCATTTGCCTACACCATGGATCCCTCTCATAACCTCGTCACTAATAATGATTCCGTGTTCACATTGAAAAAACATAAGCTCTCCAGGCAGTCGGGACCTTACTCGTGAGCCCCCGAACTTTTGGATACAACTCTGTTGACAAGTCAAGGGAATGCGAGGAGTAATCAGACAGCTCGCTGTGAATGCGTGGGAGGGAAGAAGCGAGACTGCGATCACTGCCCTGTGGCCGATGACATTTACCAAGACCTCCGAAGTCACAGCTGTGACTCGCTGGTGAGATCGGTCTAGCTGGAATTCAACGCTTCATTTCCTTGTTATAACCAGTGGAGTGGACTGTAAAATATCAAGGCCTGTTAGATGCCACGACTTGGAAGGTTGTCAACAGAATGGGGTAACTGGATCGCCTACTGTACTGAGGGTGAATCCTCAACGGCCCCTCATTGCAGTCTTTTTTTCTGTGAAGGATTGTGGACTGAGTCTTTAAAGACTGGTAAATGTAGACCTAGGGACCAGCCGATGCGTGTTAAGTGTGGACTTGGCTTCAGGCCTGTCGGCTCATGCGTTCCCACCCAGCGTATTGACCTTGTATCCCCGTCAAAACGCAGCGGACATGGGAAGAGCGGGTGAGGTAGGCGCTTCGAAAGTTTTCGTCGGTATCATCGGATGTCCCCTCCGACAGTAATGACCCTTGCTACTTCTGGTGGCCGGAATGTAATGTCGAAAGACTTGCACAACACCTAACCCGCAGGCCTTCCCGCATCCATCATGCTCTAACCGCAATACATAACCCAGAAGATTGGATGTCTGCAGGGGTACAGTAGTTGATCGTACATCCACTTGGGCACGTCCCGCCCGCGCGCCTATCCTTCCACCCGCATAAACCGGGTTTCCATAATAAAAATCCCACGTCGGTGCCAGTTGCCACGGGATTGCGTTAAGAAGGAGCCCTGGCTCTTGGCTCTCATTAATACTATTGTTGTTGCAGTCCGCTTCCTAAAATGCATTAATCTAACCACACCTGCTTTTCCCTGGGATCAGGAACTGTAATCGATGCCCTTCAACCATGAGGCGGTTGATGTGGCAGGTCCGTTGCAAGACCGAAAAACCTGTTGTCGCGGTGCAACAGTGCTTTCGAGGTCGGAGGGACTGGTAGATGCGCTGGTAGGTTTGCGTACTGCCTGCCGAGGTCATCGTGACGATTGGTGCTGCCGCCAATCTTCACGGACCTCTCGCACATAATTGATGGTGGCAATTTAGGTAATTTGGGCTGCATTACACTTAAACCGATGGCAGCTTTCGAGTGACTGCCGGAAAGGATTGACGGAGGTGTGGTGGAGGGAAAATTGTCGTCTGGCAACTTGTTTTCTTCCACTAGGGCGAGCGACAAAGTGCTTGTCTGTATCGGTTTTTAACAACCCTGCCTGAGGGGGGGGGGGTACACGCGGTGCTGATAGCCCCACTTGCTAGTTTCCTTGAGACAATTTCAGACAGCGTCTTTTAATTTCGTTTATTTAGTACGGCGTCCTGTGTCATTCGTTTTTACATATACGAAACAATTGCTGGTTGACCAACTCTGCAAAAGGAGCTTGCTTCGTTTAGTACGTTGTCAGACTTACGTGTCTCTCCCTGCACACGCGAAGAAGTAGTCGCAAATGCGGCTTCACTTATGTATCAAGTTTCGCGGATTGTTCGCACCTGTTTGGTAGAAGCTTGGTGGATTACCTGGACGGCGTTCCAGTCGAACCGATGACGACCTTCAAATGACAGCCGACGTTTGAAAAGTGCATATACTGGTCCTGAGCGGAGGGGGGGGGGAGGGGGTAACAACTTCGGATGGCTGGAGGTATTACATCTGACTGAGGGAAGTCTGATTCGCTTTCGTTGAGGGATCAGCACATATGCGAAAGGGCTAGAACGAGGCCAAGTAGGTGCTTAGCCAATGCGGCCATGAGCTCGGCCCTAGTTTTGCGATGGAGCCATGACGGTGGGCGACCACGATTCTGCGCATGCTTTCCACATTTGGACCATCAGTCGACCAGTGTACCAATCAGCGTATTTGAAACAAGTGACAGAAGCCATTGAAAACTCCACATCAACGATACAGATCTGCATGAAAACGGTGAAGTTGCGAATATTTACAGACAATTTTAGTATGTGAAATACTCGAACTTTGTTATAAAACAGAAGTGTCAATCTACTGAAGAATTTGCGAAGTAACGGCGAAGAGCACGTTCAGCAAAATGTTCCGAGGTGTTGAAGTTAATGTAAACAAAATGGTCTATTGAAATCAAAATAGTAGCATGTTTTTAGTTCTATCAGTGTGTCGGTCGTTGGCCGATCTTTAACAGACGAGTATCCAGGCGCCTCCTGAACACACTCATGGTTGGAGAATACGTCGCTGAAGAATTACACTGACGAATGAGTCTCTGTAAGAAAAAGAGGTAGTGTTAATTGAAGAGACACAGTCTTTTGGGGTTGGCAAGCTTGCCGTCCGAGATCCGTCTTCGGTGCCATTTCGACACGATCTACCCAGCCCACTTCAAGATCCAGTCGCCTCAGAACTGAAACGTTCTTATAAAGCCATCTCTGTCCTGCTTATAGTGAAGGGTGTAGAGGTTTAAGACGGCCAGACCACAATAAATTTTGGTTTATCGAGTTTATTCAAGCGGCTGTGTACATCTCCATAGAAAAAAAACTTTATTTTGCGTAGATTTTTGTGTTGAAAACTCCACCACCCCGCCGCCTCCTGCTCCCCCCCCTAAGCCAGACGAACTAAGTAAAGGTTGCAAGTGACAGTGGCTTGGCCGAGCTGCCAGTGAGCAGTCATTCAGCGTTTAAACTGCCGTCGGTAATCAGCGATCAATTTCCGCTGTCTTTTATTTTTTTGCTATTTTTCTCTAGGGAAGAGCTCGTGCCGCTTATTCTCATTACGTTCTAATGACGGAGGACAAAATGAAGTGTCAAGTAACTGTGGAATCATTTCGCCAACTCGAAAAGGTGGGTGAGGGTGTTTTTTGCTGAGTCTAGGTGCTTGTTGACGACGACGATTGGTGATGTTGGCAGGAAATTGTTACTCCCGACGCCGCTGGCCTTCGGGAGTACAGGTAGTGCCTAAATATATGGTAATATCGACAAATACTGTTATGTATTGCGTCTAGAGCGTGGGCTTTTTTACTAGTAAACCCGTCACTGCAGCCGGCATTGGGCCTATCTTTCGGGATTTATCACAAACACTCATCCTGCTCGTACGTATCTGCCATCTCGCCCCTCTGCGTACTGACGTACTCGTTCGGACATGGGCCCTGCCGGGTGGATGCTTAACCGCATTTACAAATGACCCATTGGCTCCTCAACTATCGGGGACGACAATATTTCCACTGAAATCTGACCGACAGTTCGACCGTCGTTGCTTATGATGACCACCATATGCTCCACGGCAAGGTGAGAACAGGCACGGTGACTTGCGCAGCATCTACCGCACTCTCTCCTCATCCGCCTAGACCTGTTGTCAAGACAGAGCCAAAAAGGTGGGTGGCACGGTCGAGCCCGCACCTTGGCGCCTCACTCCACACCCCCTGGTCCGCACAGCAAATGACCAGGATTTTAACCAACAGCAACATTGAGGGGCGGCAGGGGTCTCAATGTGCGCGACGTACGCCGGCAACTGGGTTTGCCACCGCACCCCGAAATGTTGGTATCTGTTATGATGCGCATTCCGATAACGCCTGCTAAGATCCGATATGGCCCCCGTGTTGGTTCAGAGCATCTACCACGTGGCCCGTTTGGGGGGGGAGGGGGGGGGCACAGACTAACTACCAACTACGATTTCGCCTCCGTACTCATGCACAACATGTGCTTTCTTTTACTCAGCCGTTGCGTTAGCGTTTTGCGGTTTTATTCTACGAGATGCATGCTTTCTGTGTAAGGAAAATCATACATTCCCCTATATCTTCAAAAGTTACCATATAGAGTTCATAAAATTTTGCAGGAGATACGAACTATATTGCACACTTCATAAGGAGCACTGGTTAACGAATATGTGCGATGCTGTATGAACGGACATCGCTTGGTTTTAAAAACCTCATAATTAGAAATTTTTCGAATGCCGAATTATAACTTTTCTAAGGGTGTAAAATGCAAAGGCAATGTAATTTTCCACCAACTGAGTAAAAGAAATCATGTTTTGTGCATGTTCTATATAAAGCATGTTCGAATTTATAAGACCGTCTGAAATCGATGTGAAAAATGCGTACTACTTAAGTAGCCATTTTTTACCGAGTGTGTTTTCTGCTGGAGGTCGGAAAGAAGAGCATTCAAGAGCCCACATCTTGGGCATTCTGAAATACTATAGGATTATTTCGCATGATAAGCAATATTACAACCCCACTTAAGTAATCCTAATCGTAAACTCATTTAAGAATTTGGGTCAACATTTCATGAGATCGGCCACCCATTGTACTCGCATTCCTGCCGGCATTTTTTTCTGCTGGCATCTCTTGGCGATGTTCAGCTTGGTAGGTGGTTGCGTGTTTGTCTCGGGGGGGGGGGGCACAGGGATCGGTATAACATGGCGCAGGAGGGGAGGAAAGTTAGAAGAAATGGTTGCCCACTGTCCTTGCAATGGAAACTCGTTATTGCCAACTTTTTTACTACCGAAAATTCCCTTTGCATATCGTAGGATCTCAAATGAGCGAGTAATCACCCATCGCGGATTTCTCTGCCTCTCTCCTTAAGATGGCATTTTGTCCTTACTAACTGCCTTGCGGCGGGAATGTATGAGCAGACTTCCAGGTGGTGCGGCCACGCACTTCTGAAGTTAAAGTGTTTGTCTTATTGATAACTTGCTTAAAGTGGGAATGTCCTTGCCATTTTCTGCCTCTATTCTGTCAATAAAGGAGCTCACAGCGGCACTGAGGGATCGCTGTGTGGACACAGAGGAAGACGAGGATGTTTCCGATTCTGCCTTCAAAATCGCCAAGCTGTCCTACAAGCCATTCGGTGCTGACGGGCCACGTATCACCCCAAGCAGTGCGGGCTCAGTTTTAATGAGGTAATTTCCTGCTGTGCTGTTAAGACCCGCTTTCCCAGAAGGCTACTTTCAGGATTGTCATCCCAACTTTTTGATAGCTGCACGTAGCACGCATCGACTTCTGATCTCCTGTTAGCATTGCTCGAACTGCCTCAGGACACCACTACAGTTATTTCTACCTCTAATAATAGCGACTTCTGGCTGATAACCAGGCCAGAAACAGCTCACGCTTTCAAGTCGTCCTTGACTGCCTGACTTTTGTTGGCGACCTGCTCATTGGTTGCGGGCCACAGTCGGGGAATGTACTTTTGACGCTTCCTAACCTCCGCCCCCCTCCCCACTCCCTCCGCCTAGGTACGTTTCCACCCTAAAAACGGATGCCTCCTACGTCCTCAAGATCCTCTACTCTCAAAAAAAGATGTCACTGGGTGGGTATCAAGTCCAGTTGCTGCTGCCACCGCCGTGTCCGCTGCAGGAGATCATTACTGTAAGCCTTCTCCTCTTCCTCTTTTCACTTGTCGTGCCTTGCTGTTCTTACAGCGGCCACTTTCGTGCACTAAGACCTGTGGCGCCGGAAATTCCCCCTGCGAACGTTTCAACCTCTTCATCCTATGGGTTGACTGTGTTTTAGCAACTGTCCAGTGTGTTGCTGACTGGAACTGTGGTGGCTTCCTTTTTGACCAACCCGCTTACAGCGTGGTCTGAAGCCAAGGCTGGACTGGACTGTGCCTGTCCCGCGTAGGTGTGTAGCAGGGACTTGGATGTAGGCGGTCGGCTGATGCCTGCGAATGTTCTGCAGAGCAACTTTTCGGCAGAGCAGTGCCGGGTCTTCTCTCACGGAAGACGCCATCGTCGTTGCATGCGCGCAATATGCACGGCCGTTGGGGTCACTGTTCTGCGATTTGCGGAATCAATTCAGGTAAATGGCCACGCGGGACAATTGTTCGTCGGACGCTGGTGATTATGACTACAACTGCTCTGGAGCGGGATAGACCGGCAGGGGGGGGGGTGGGCGTACTTGCTACACGCGCGCGGGGGTATTTATTTTATAATGAATGAGACCCGCGTACCGTGTTCCACAACCGTTTTTGCCTAGACCCACCATGTTCCAAGCCTCATGATGTAGAGATAGGCGTGTGCACAGTGGCTGGCATGGCTGAAGTCGTGTCTGCAACCGCCACACACGACCTGTCCTGCAATTCCGTGCGTGATAGGCTCCGGTGAAGAAGTATCCCATCGTAAGTGTGTGAGAATTTCACATGGGACCTAGTGCGGCCGGGTGCTCAGTCCCCATGATCTCCGAGGTATCCCGACCTCATAGGCAATGCATGTCGGGAGGGAGGGGTATTAGTGTTCATGATAAAGTGTTTAGTTGTTGCGATTAGGTCAATCATAGGAGCTTAAGTAGGTCGGCTTTGTTCCTCTCTGTTGTTGGTTGCATTTCCGAGTTGTGCCGTCTGGACACAGTTGGCTGTTTAACGTGCATTTTAGGCACTGTTCAGAACTTGGCACCTAGTGGTTCTGCGTCTATTAAGGGTTTTCGATTTTGAATGCACGGATTCCGTCGCAGTAGGACTTTATGAATTTCAGATGACATTTAGCATTCGGCATGTGTACGAGATAGGGGTGAGAGGAGTGACAGTAATCGCCTCTATTCTAATGTAAATGAGGGTCACTTGTCTATTTTGAAAGAGTAATATGCTTTCTTATCTTCGAGAAGGTGTCATTCTCAGATCTGAACCTCCATCTGTCAAAATGACGAACTGGGGAGTAGGGAGACTTCTTGAATGACTTTACCGATCCATATAGTCCGCAAGATAGATTCTCTGCTCTCAATAAATGATATCTCTGTGTGGGTTTCTAGTCCAGTTGCTGTTGCCGCCGCCTTGTCCGCTGCAGGAGATCATTTCTGTAACCCTTCTCCTCTTCCTCTGTACATGTCGTGTCTTTGCGCTCTTACAGCGGCCATTTTCTTGGACCAAGACCCGTGGCACTGGACGCTCCCCTTCCGAGCATTAGGACCTGTGCATTCCACGGGTTTGACAGTGTTTACGTAACTTTCCAGTGTGTTTCCGTCTGGAGTTGTTTTGACTTCCTTTTCGAGCAACGCGATTACAGCGTGGTCTGACGTCAAGGCTAGATGGGAGTTCATGCCCTCCCCCCCTAGGTGAGCAGCGACTGGGGTGGGAGCAGCCTACTGAGGCCTGTGGTGGATGTCTTCATGCCTTTCATGAATCCGTCAAATCGCCCCAGTTTGCCCTTCTGGACAAAATGTCTTCTCCAAGTTTTTCCTTCACTTTACGGTCTCTGTCCCTTTGGACAAAGTGCGACACACTCGTGGATAGTTAGGAAAGGCATCGGGGTCTCTCTAATCGATCTATGTCAATTACAGATAAACTGCTGTGGGACATCCGGTTTTGCCTTGGAGTTTCCGTCTAGAGACTGCAAAGTCCTCATCTGTTGTCAGCTTATGTTGTACCTTTATAGTCTCTGAAGATGGGCCCACGTAGGAGTCAGAAAGCCCAGACTAATACATCTGCTGCTTCGATGATTGCATGCCCTTCTTTTTTAATCTGTTTCTGATTCCAGGGTCCCATCGCCTCTACGCCGGAAATGGCAAAAAGCCTCGCCCGAGTGGCTGCCTGTCGACGTCTCCATGAATGCGGTAAATGCCTCAATCCTCTCTTTTCCTCTCTCCGCACGTAACATCTTCACTCTTCCCGTGTTTTTTATTTATCTGCCACACGCAAATATTCAGGGTCAGGGCTTGACTCTAGGTTGACTCTTTTGTGAGGACTTATGAGAGGGGCACCTAAGCTTTCCAAAAATGTCGCCGAATCTGAAATAAAGTAGGCAAGGGAGACGCTTTTTTTCCAAGAAGACTGCTTAATGCTCGTTCTGGGAGGATACCCTGTTTGCCAGAACTTCGGCAAGTTTAAAGTCCGTTAGTCGTTCATTAGTATAATTAGGATTCGTAGTCCTTGTGGAATTTAACTGAGTACAGTATCTGTTAAAGTGCACTCTCATTGCGTCGATAAGTGAAGTAGGAAGTGCTACAGATGAAGTGCTTACTGATCTGCTCTGATTGCAGAACACAATAAAAGCGATTCCACTTTACTGCGGAAACTGGGCCGGCAGTTACTTCAGGCAGTCCTAAAGCGACCTAATTAGTTTGAGAAAAACTCGGGAAGCTGTTTCGCGGGCAGTAGTGCTAGATTGACTGGACCCAAAATGTATCCTCCACATGTAAATCAGGTGGTACCGACAAAGGCAAGAGACACCGGAATGGCCATTTCTGGCTTTTAGCCGTCATCAGCCAGTTATACCCAACCCCAAGTATGGATCACTTGAGATTCGAACCCGGGATCTTTGGTCATGGAGTTTGACGCTCTACCATTGAGCCACGGGCCCGTTGTCCTGTCGGTTGTGATCGGGAATATCAATTATGATAGTGGGCGCTCACCGATCAGGTTACGGAACATGCTCGTTCCGTTGTGCCTTGGGCTCATACTAGAACCCTCGCAGGCAGTCGCACAACGACTGGTAGTAAACATAGATGCGATGGTGCCGACAAAAACAAGGGAGACTGGAATGATCATTTCTGGCTTATTAGCCGTCATCAGCCAGTCATACCCAACCCCAAGTGTGGATCACTTGAGATTCGAACCCGGGATTTTTGATCACAGAGTTTGACGCTCTACCATTAAGCCACGGGCCCGTTGTCCTGTCGGTTTTGATCGGGAATATCATTTATAACAGTGGGTGCTCACTGATCAGGTTACGGAACATGCTCGTTCCCTTGTGCCTCGCGGGTAGTCGCACAGCGACTAGTAGTAGATGTAAATCAGCTGTTACCGAAAAAGGCAAGGGAGGCCGCTGTGCGACTGCCTGCGAGGGTTCTAGTATGAGCCCAAGGCACAACGGAACGAGTATGTTCCGTAACCTGATTGGTGAGCGCCCACTGTCATAATACCCTCCACATTTTCGCCGGAGGGGCCACTTTTGGTCGTAGCTTTGTAAGTTTCGGGTATTGAGACTTCTGGCGAACGGATCATGAATGGTTAATGGGGTTCATTCTTCGCGACCGCGAGGACCACTACGATTCGAGGGAGCAATTGTGATCTGTGCACAAGTGGATCGTAATAAGGGAAACTTTTCAGTATCTCCTTCCACTGCCATACTCTTCCGGTAGCAAAGCAGGGTCGATTAACGGATGCGGTTGTGATGGCAGTTGTCGACTCGGCATACCCGTACAAGGTGCGCGTTACCTCCTCGCAGGGAAATCAAGAACCAATGGACGAAAGTCCTTTTTCAGTAACAGAGTGGTTGCAGCCTGGAATGCCCTACCTACCGATGTTGTAACCTCCTCCTGTGTGAACTCCTTCAAGTGTAGACTTGACCTGCATCAAGCTTCCCAATTACCACCCCCACATCCACTCACATAACCCGGTACCATCCTATACGTGCTTATACTACTTGTAATTAGTAAGTAACCATTAATGATTACTCTTTTTTGACTAGCTGCCAGCTGTCCGGATCGTTTTTTACTTCGCTTTTTTGGGTCAAGCCGATTGAAGACGACCCCAGGCGCAGTCCACTTATTTATTCGCGAACGATTATTGATCAGATTAGCGAAGCTGTCATTAAATGTTTATCACAAGTCCTCTACACATTCAATAACCCTTTATGCATCCACACCGATCGAGGATCGTCATGTATGTTAACTGACGTCCGGCAGTTCCAAGGTGGCAAATATTAGGACAACTCCGTACTGGCAGGTCGAGCGTTTGAACCAGACCCTGTGGAAGACTATTTTACTTGCCGTAAAATCTCACAATTTGCCCGTCAAGAGCTGGGCATCTGTTCTACTCGAGGCTTTGTAATCAATCATGACAGTTCGACCGCCGTTTCCAACGATTTCCACCGTGTTTTCTACAGCAGGGTTAAGCAGGGACGATTACTTGTGCATGAATTAGTCTAAAGTGATAGTGGACTTGCACAGCATCTACCGCACTCACTTCTCCCCTACTTGCACAGCATCTACCGCACTCACTTCTTCTCCCCCACTCTCCCTACTGGGCCTGGTGTCAAGACAGAGTCAAGAAGACCGGAGGCGGGGCGGGGATGGGCGCAGGTGGATGGCACGGTCGAGCCCGCACCTTGGCGCTCCACTGCACACCCCCTGGTCTACACGGCAAATAATCAGGTTTTTAACAACAACAGCAATGCGATGGGTGGCAGCGGTCACAGTATGCACAACGTCTGTCGGCAACTGGGTCTGCCACCGCACTCCTAAATGTTGGCATTTATTATGGTGCGCAATCTGATGACGCCTGCCAGAATCCGATATGTCTCCCGCGTCGGTGACCTCCGAAATGGTATGTGTAAGCTGCCACCCGATTGCACAGTGACGTAGAGCGGGCCAAGCTTTTGAATCATGTCTCGCTGTTACATGACAGTTCGTCCGTCGATTTCGACGATGACCACCGTGTGCCCCACAGACTGCATTGTGGGAGCAGGGACGGTGACTTACGCAGGGGTTTATAGTGCCAGTAGACTTGCGTAGCATCTACCTACACTCTCTCCTCCTCCCCCGCCTGAGCCCGGTGTCAAGACCAAGTCAAGAAGACCGGAGACGGGGGAGGCCGCAGGTGGATGGCTCGGACGGATCCTCACCTTGGCGTTCCACCACACCCCCTGGTCCACACAACAATAACCAGGATTTCAACCAACACAACAGAGATTTGGAGGCTGGCACGGCCGAAGCCGCACCTGGGCGTGCCGCCAACGCCTGGCTCGGATCCCACACTGTGGTGGGAATGCCATAAAGGCCACATTAAAAAGGAGCCATTGCAGCCTGACTCTCAGACCGCCTCCAGTAATGGAGGAGGTCCAAGTTATCCCGTCAGTTGGCAACCTTCCAAGCCACGGCTTTTAGTGCACCGTGATAGCTTCAAGCGCGTCAGATTGATTATAGTGTGGAAAAAGTGCGCTGAGTCGTCGACCTCACTCTCCCTTCCCATTCCCACACCCCAGCCACTGTCCGAGCCGGTCAGCAGACTGGAGTGGGGAATGGGCGCGGTGGCTGACATGGTCGACTGACCATGCCTGCGCGCGCCACAGCACGACCTGGCCCTCCATACACACAAACACCAGGATTTCACACAACGGGGGTTGAACGGCGTGTCTCTCACTTGCGTGAGAGGGCCGTGGAAGGTGCTGCTTCAGCCCTTCCCCAGCCCACCAGTCCGCCACTCCACACAACACACACACACAACGTGACGAACTGCGTGAACCGAGAGCGGGCCTCAATCAGCAACCTTCCTATCCACGACACTTGACGTGTCGGGATAGTCTCGGACACAAGTCACCCGTGCAGCCGAAGCCGCATGGGGACCGAGTCGAGATGCACACTTCCCACTTGCGTGGGAGGCGGCAGTCGAGTGCATGAGGTGTGTGTGGGTTGATGTCTGGTGGGGTGATGGTGTTAGGAGGTAGGGGCTGAGGGAATGTGTGGTGTGACCGGCGGTTGTCTACCGCAGGTCGTCGTGGATGCGCATGTGGCCGAATAGACCCATGCGATGCGTGAAGGTGCGAGGGCAGTGTGGGCAGTGGAGGCGAGTGCGGTGGGTGTAGGTTGGTGCTCCAGGCACTGGTTCACCAGTCTCTGTGCGATGGATTCGCAAGTGACCGACCAGGCCGATGCGAGAGGTGAAGGTGCGGTCACAGTGAGGGCAGGTGTAGTCCTGATCCTCATCACTGGAATCGGGAGAGGTGGGAGAGGTGATGTTGGTTGGTGTGTTGGTGTTGGTGATGTGTGAGACAGCAGTCTGAACGGCCGCCGCTGGGGCAGTAGAGAGGGAGGAGGACGACGAGGACGAGGAGGATGGAATTGGTGGTGCAGAAGGAGTGTCAGAGTTAGTTGGCGGAAGAGAGGAGGAAGAGGCGGGCGGGGGGACGATGGCTGGAGCAGTTCGAGAGGTGCAGTTGGTTCGGAGATGTCCAACAAGTCCGATTCGTGCCCGGAATGTCCGTTGACATCGAGGACACGTTGGGAGAGGTTGTGCGGCGGCGTTGCGGACTGGGCGAAGTTGTGATTTGCGGGCTTCGCGTTTCGCTTTGGCGGCGGCGATTCGGTTGGCTTCATAGATAGCAGCGCCCGTCTTCACTGTTCTCCTCCATGTCGGACGATCGCGAGCGAGCTCTTCCCAGTTGGTCGGGTTGATTTGCAGGCGCTTCAGGGAGGACTTCAGAGTATCCTTGTAACGGCGAATTTGGCCTCCTTGACGACGAGAACCCGTCGCGACGTCTCCGTAGAAGAGTCGTTTGGGTAGTCGCTCGTCGTCCATGCGCACCAGGTGGCCGCTCCAGCGCAGCTGCATTTGTCTCAGTATGGCGTAGATGCTGAGGATTCCCGTTCGTTCCAGTACTTCCGTGTCGGGGATTCGATCCTGCCAGTTCAGCCTCAGGATGCGACGGAGACAACTGAGGTGGAAGTGGTTCAGTCGGCGTGCCTGTCTCGTGTACACCGTCCATGTCTCTGCTCCGTATAGTAACGTCGGCAGGATGACGGCCTTGTACATCTTCAGCTTCGTGCTCAGTTGGAGACCGTGGCGGTTCCAAACTGTGTTTCGGAGACGACCGAAGGCTTGACTGGCTTTCGAGATCCTGCTGGCGACTTCGTCATCAATCTTGGTGTTGTGGGAGAGGGTACTGCCCAGATACGGGAAGTTCTCTACCACTTGCAGTTGATTTCCGT
>CACRXP010001125.1:39357-57628 GCA_902702965.1 Spirometra erinaceieuropaei | reverse complement strand
CAGTGAGGGCAGATGTAGCCCTGGCCCTCACGTCGGATGATGGAGGTTGCAGGGGTTGTGCCTGTTGTTGTGTCAGGTTCGGCTGCGGTGAGGTCGTGGGCGACAGACGCCGAAGCGGCCGTCGTTGTGGCAGTGAAGGAGGAAGAGGAGGAGGAAGGGGAGGAGTGGGGGGTGGTAAGGTCGGTGGCGTCGATGTCGGCTGTGGAGTGGTTAGTGGGTGCGCAAGGTGATTGATTGGGAGTGGGGCTCGGCGGGGTGGGTGTGTCAAGGCTGCGGTCAATTCCGCTCTCGTGGATGCGCATGTGGCCGAATAGACCCATGCGATGAGTGAAGGTGCGAGGGCAGTGTGGGCAGTGGAGGCGAGTGCGGTGGGTGTAGGTTGGTGCTCCAGGCACTGGTTCACCAGTCTCTGTGCGATGGATTCGCAAGTGACCGACCAGGCCGATGCGAGAGGTGAAGGTGCGGTCACAGTGAGGGCAGGTGTAGTCCTGATCCTCATCACTGGAATCGGGAGAGGTGGGAGAGGTGATGTTGGTTGGTGTGTTGGTGTTGGTGATGTGTGAGACAGCAGTCTGAACGGCCGCCGCTGGGGCAGTAGAGAGGGAGGAGGACGACGAGGACGAGGAGGATGGAATTGGTGGTGCAGAAGGAGTGTCAGAGTTAGTTGGCGGAAGAGAGGAGGAAGAGGCGGGCGGGGGGACGATGGCTGGAGCAGTTCGAGAGGTGCAGTTGGTTCGGAGATGTCCAACAAGTCCGATTCGTGCCCGGAATGTCCGTTGACATCGAGGACACGTTGGGAGAGGTTGTGCGGCGGCGTTGCGGACTGGGCGAAGTTGTGATTTGCGGGCTTCGCGTTTCGCTTTGGCGGCGGCGATTCGGTTGGCTTCATAGATAGCAGCGCCCGTCTTCACTGTTCTCCTCCATGTCGGACGATCGCGAGCGAGCTCTTCCCAGTTGGTCGGGTTGATTTGCAGGCGCTTCAGGGAGGACTTCAGAGTATCCTTGTAACGGCGAATTTGGCCTCCTTGACGACGAGAACCCGTCGCGACGTCTCCGTAGAAGAGTCGTTTGGGTAGTCGCTCGTCGTCCATGCGCACCAGGTGGCCGCTCCAGCGCAGCTGCATTTGTCTCAGTATGGCGTAGATGCTGAGGATTCCCGTTCGTTCCAGTACTTCCGTGTCGGGGATTCGATCCTGCCAGTTCAGTCTCAGGATGCGGCGGAGACAGCTGAGGTGGAAGTGGTTTAGTCGACGTGCCTGTCTCGTGTACACCGTCCATGTCTCTGCTCCGTACAGTAACGTCGGCAGGATGACGGCCTTGTAAATCTTCAGTTTTGTGCTCAGTTGGAGACCATGACGATTCCAAACTGTGCTTTGGAGGCGACCGAAGGCTTGACTGGCTTTCGAGATCCTGTTGGCGACTTCGTCGTCGATCTTGGTGTTGCGGGAGAGCGTGCTGCCCAGGTACGGGAAGTTCTCTACCACTTGCAGTTGAGTCCCATTCACGTTGATTTGCGGCGCGTTGGTGGCTGTGGCTGAGTTGGGAGGCGGCTGATGCATCACCACCGTCTTCTGCGTGTTGATAACCAACCCAAAGTTCTCGCAGGCGGCGGAGAATAGGTCCATGCTCCGTTGCATCTCCGCTTCCGAGGTGGTGTTCAGGGCGCAGTCGTCGGCGAAGAGGAGTTCGTGCACGGTGGTGGTGGATACACGCGATTGGAAGTTCATGCGCCGTTGATTCAGGTGGCGACCGTCCGTCCTGTAGGCGATGCGGATCCCGGGGCGTTCGTCGCGCTAGGCGTCCATCAGCATGGCAGAGAACATGAGACTGAAGAGGGTAGGCGCCAGCACACAGCCCTGCTTCACTCCGTTGGTCACTGCGAATGCCTCTGAGACAGCTCCGTTGTCCGTGACTCGCGCCATCATACCGTCGTGCAGCTGACGCACCATCTGAGTGAATCGCTCCGGACAGCCGAATTTCTTCCACAGTCCTTCACGATTCACCGTGTCGAAGGCTTTCGTCAGGTCCACGAAGGTAGAGTACAGGTGGGTCCGCATCTCCTGGCACTTCTCCTGAAGTTGACGGGCGGCGAAGATCATATCCGTGGTCCCACGATGACGACGGAAGCCGCATTGGCTTTCTGGCAGAAGGCCCTGTTCCAGATGGTTATTGAGGCGGTTGAGCAGGATGCGAGCGAAGATCTTCCCGGCGATCTTCAGTAGGGAGATGCCGCGGTGGTTGTCGCAGACTTGGCGATTCCCTTTTCGCTTGTAAAGGTGCACGATAGTTGCGTCCTTGAAATCTTGCGGGACTTCACCTTCACGCCACATCTCTTGGAAGAGCGCAGTCAGGTGATCCATCAGTAGGGGACCTCCGTGCTTGTAGACCTCAGCAGGGATGGCGTCCGATCCGGGTGCTTTCCCGCTGGAGAGCTGCTGCACGGCCCTGATGGTTTCCTGGAGAAATGGCGGGAGGTCGAGGTCCGCGTTGGTCTCCAATTGCGGCAAGCGGGCGATGGCGGCGTCGGAGATGACGGAAGGGCGGTTAAGGACGCCTCGGAAGTGCTCGGCCCATCGCTGCAGGATTTTCGTCTTCTCAGTCAAAAGAGTACTGCCGTCGGCGCTGAGGAGAGGAGCAGTGCTCTTCGTCGGCGGACCGTGGACAGATTTGATCGCGGAGAAGAAGTTCTTCCATTCGTTACGGTCCGCGTAGCCTTGGATCTCCTCAGCTTTGCGAGCAGTCCAGGCGTCCTGCATCTCGCGCAGTCGTTGCTGGAACTGGCGGCGACTGCGGTAGAAGGCAGCTTTGTTGTCCTCAGTGGGGTGATCTACGTAGGCTTTGTGGAGGCGGTTCTTCTCAGCAAGCAGATTTCTGATGGCGGCGTCGTTGTCGTCGAACCAGTCCTGGTGTTGGCAAGGAGCGCGACCGAGGACGGCGAGCGCCGTCGACTGGACCGTGTCTCGCAGTTGACACCAGCGGTTCTCCACGGAGGCGTTCTCGGCAGCGGCGGCGGCGGTGTCGTCGGCGGCGGCAGCGATAGGAAGGTTGTCTAGCCGTTGAGCTAGCTCATTGCTGAAATGGAGATGATGAGCGGGCAAAGACAACAAAGCAACATTCAGCTTACCTGGGGGTCGCTTACCTTGTGGTCTCCTGCGAGGCTGTAGGCGAATACGCATCTTCGAGATGACGAGGCGATGGTCGGTCCACCCGTCAGCACCCGCGATCGCCTTCGTCACCAGCACGTCCCGCTGATCTCGCCTCCGGACGAGGACATAGTCCAGCAGGTGCCACTGACGCGACCGAGGATGCCTCCAGGTGGCCTTCTCTCGCTCCGGCAGACAGAAGAAGGTATTCGTCAGGGTGAGGCGGTGTTCTGCGCAGGTGCGGAGGAGCAGCAGGCCGTTGTCGTTGGAGCCGCGGAGACCGTGAGGACCCAGCACTCCCCTCCAGGCAGTATGGTCTGTGCCGACGCGGGCGTTGAAGTCGCCAAGGACAATCAACTTGTCCGCCTTCGACACAGTCGCCAAGAGGGCGTGCAGGTTCTCGTAGAACTTGTCTCTTGCGGCGGCGTCGGGGTTGGTCATCGGCGGAGCGTAGGCGCTGATGATGGTGGCAAACATGCCTCCTCTCCTGAGGGGCAGACGGAGACTCATCAGGCGGTCGTTGATTCCCTGCGGCAGACAGGGCAGTCGTCCCACGATGTCGGTCCGGATGGCGAAGGCGACGCCCGCGTCTCGTCGCTCAGCCCTGGGTCGACCACTCCAGAAGAAGGTGTAACCGGCACCCACCTCCTCCAGTTGGCCTTGTTCGGAGAATCGGGTCTCGCTGAGTGCGGCGATGTCCACCTTGTAGCGCGCCAGTTCTCGTGCCACTAGCGCCGTCCTCCGTTCCGGTCGGTTGCTTCTCGGATTGTCTAAAAGGGAACGAACATTCCAGGCTGCCAGAGTGAGCGGGCTCACCCTGCCAGTCTGGCGACTGCGGCGGCGAAAAGTAGGAGTACGAGAAGAAGAAGAATAGGCTGGAAGAGGAAGAGAGCGATTGTTGTTGTTGTTGTTGTTTCGGTTTTGGCTGTTTCGACCGTGTTTTTTTTGTCTGCGGCCACGGCCAGCCTACAGACAGCGTGGTTCCCAGCGATCTTTAGGGCACCTTTTCTAGCCCCCTCCCCCTCGCGGGGGCAGGCAACGCATCCCTGAACAGGGCTGCCCGGTTATCCCAGACGGCTGCCGGACTCCACTATGGGCCACGACTTTTTGTTAGTGAGAGAACGACCCGAATTAGCCTGGGACCTTGGTGGTGGTGGTGATCATGTGATGGAGTGAAGTAGGAGAGAGCATACACACTACCTAACGCTATGGGACTTAGAACTAGAGTGGACAGGCGGACACAGTCATCAGTCAGAGACAAAGTGAGGGCACCACACAAATTCAAGCACCGTAACACCTAGCTATTAGTAGAGTGGCATAGACTGACGGACGGACAATCGCAGCAGGCATCGAGGGTGTCGTTTAGCTATTAACAGACAGACTAGCATATAAAGTGCAGGCAGCAAGCGCAGCGTACGATGCGGAACTTCGACAAACAAAAGGAAGAAACAAAGCAAACGCACTTACCTGAGGGAGAACTTACCTGGTGGCCTCCTGCGATGGTCCAGGCAGAGCCTCGTCTCGACGATGTCGACGCGAAGATCCATCCGGCCAGCGCAGACCACAGTACCGCGCGTGCAGGTGCACGCACGGATACCCTCACCTGGTTTAGCCCGTCGGTCGAGACGGTTGCCCGGGGTGTGGCCGCTGAGCAGAGCCCAGCTACGTGGAGCCACAGGTGAGAGTTAGGTGCCAGCAAATGGACGCTAGGCGTAGTCTCACCTGCAAACAAGTGAGCGTCCACTACGACCATCACGTGGACCCACCGCTGACACCCCTACACCCCTCTCGCTGTTACATATTGCAGCTAAGACAACACCACACTTGAAAGGACATCTGTCTATAATAGAAGGTCGACTACTGAAACCACTCTGCCTACCTGACGCACTTCGCCTCCTCGCTTTCTGCTTAGGAAGAACTTCCGACAGTCCAAATACGATCCGCCTGTTGAGAAGGCTGATCCGTTCCAGCGTAACTACAATCACATATGGTTCGCTCACGGCAAGGAATAAACCTTGGCGGTTTAACTGTTTGCTTCCAGCTGAGAAAAAGTTATCGATGATTGTCATCAACAAACGCCCAGAGTCATACTCGAAGATCCCGTGCTGACACTCAAGGGGAGAGCAATACCACTTTATGTCACAAGCAGAATTCCAAGCCACCTGTTGGGGTCCGTAATGATAACGTTGTCCGTATGCACAATCTGGAGAAATTGATCAAGCAACACCAACGCCTTGTACTGTCTTCACAATGGAGACGCCCACAGTTTACAATAAAGAAAGAGAAGAAAGAAAGAGATAAGGGAATAGATTGTTCCGATCAGACACCAAAACCAAGACATTGGCGAACGCTTCCCTACATTAAAAATGTGTCTGAACTCGTTGAAAGACACCTGAGGAAGCACCAAATACAAGTGGCTCACAAACCGACGACTACGCTACGTAATCAGCTTGTACACCCTAAGTATAGGGTTTGCTAGTTGGATAAAAAAGAAGTAGTCTATAAGATCCCATGTGGCACTTGTAATGCTTTATATTGTGGTCAAATCGGCAAATCCGCCTCTACACGCCTACGTGAACACCAACTGGCAGCGAAAAGGCGGGACCACTTATCCCAAGTCGCCATGCATACTCTTGAAAGTGGGCACAAATTCGCTTGGGATAAAGCACGCATTGTCGGTTCCTGCCCACATAAGAAAGGCCTAGAATTCTTAGAGGCCATTCAGTCTGATGATTCATGCATCAATCGACGCATAGATCTTGACTCCATGTACACAAATCTCAAAGAAAAAATGGAAAAGGTAATAGGTAATCAAGACGTGCCATCAGCCCACAGCATTGACACATCCTCAGCCATGACAAAGCAATATAAATTTTTTCGGGCATGTTTGAATTTTGACTGTTTCTTTACACTTACTACACGTCCAACGACGAGCTGGGGAACCAGACTCGAGAAAATTTACGAAATAAACTTTCTTCATTTTCCCAAGGGACTCATTCTTCTTCGAACAGTTTATAATATACGAACTCCAACAGCAGATTTGTCGACTCCTTGACCCCTCGGTTTGTCTTAGTAACTTTTCGCCTTAACCAAGTTCCATATCATAACCGGCTAAGCTACTTCGCGTTGTACTTCTAATAAGCCAAGTTAAAGATGAGTAAACCCCAATTCGAGGACACCCCTTCATCTAAATTCTCTCATCCAATGTTCTCATACACTCACTCGCCTGCTTGTGGCCGCATGATTGCAACAGTAGCCGTGACATGTTCGAGTCCAGCCGATTAGAGATGAGCTTAAGTGCAGTGACGCATGGCTTCTGTCTGACGCCTCATCCACGGTGGTTGCTCGGTGTTGTAAGTTAAGCTAACCACTACTAATAAACGGAAGTCCATAATTTTCTATAGCACTTGCATTGGCATTCCTATCGTGAGAGGCTCGTTCACTGATCAGGCTTCAGAACATGGTCGTCCCATTATGCCTTGGGGATCACTCTAGAGCTCTTGCAGGCAGTCGCATAACGACCGGCTATGATGCAGGTAGGAATACCGAGGAGGGTAGGGGGGATTTGGGTGGTCATTTCTGGCTTTCTAGCCGTCTTCAGCCAGTCATTCCGAATCCACAGTCTGTGTGGGTTGGGATTCGAACCTGGTCTCTCTGGACATTGAGCCTTGAATCAAACGCTATGCCATAACGAGCCACGGGCCCGTAGTCTTGTCGATTCCGATCGCGAATGTGAACCATGATTGAAAAGGCATTCGCCGTTCGGGTTGCTGAACGAACGCGTCGCTTTGCACCTTACGGCTTACTTTAGAACCCTCGTAAACAGTCTCATTGCGACCGATCATGTATGCTGGGAAAGGGAGACATGGATGACCATTTCTGGCATATTACTTGTCGTCAGGCGACTCGACTCCTATTCACCCGGTGAGTGGACCTGAATGCATGACATTATTTTAACAGAATATGGCTGTTTGCTGCGGTCTTCTGCTCGGCCGGCAGAGGGGTGAGGTCTTTGGCGGAATCATAGTATGCCCCAAAAATTCACAGCATGCTTCTAACTGTCGCGCTCATCTAAGTTCGGATGCACGGTAAGAAGACCGAATACCTGACTGGCGTTCGACTGGGCTGCGTCCCGTCACCTGTTTCCTTTCATTGTGTGACCTATTACGTGATGTTCAGGACGCTTATTGATCCGGAGATTGGCTGTGTAGGGTGCACACTTTCTCGTCCTGAACCTTGAATGTGCTGACGACCGCAGTGCCTAGCAATTTCTTAGAGGAAACACCTCGCGTGTTCGAGGTGCCTTCTTTGAATTCGGCATGAAACTGGGCCTCGTAGCTCAGGTGGCTATAGTGTTGGCTGTACTAAAGCCTGCCCTTGCTGTCCTGGGTTCGAATCCCACCGAGGCGCCGAGGCCTTCACAGTTGGGTCAAAAACAATGTAAAAAAATACAAAGCACTCTTCGACCTCTTCACGCCGCAGGAATTATCTCCTCTCAACGGCCGTCGGGGAACTTGTAGGAATAAAAACCTACTACACAGCCTACGTTGAGTGTCTAACCGACTACCTGACAGCGGGGGATGCAGTGGTTCTTACGTCGGCAAAACTAACCTTAGCGGCAGCCGATAAACTCTTGATTAAATGGTTCTCTCCTCCTGAGAGAATTACCATATGCCTTCACCCACTTATAATCGTGCGTGGATTCTTTACAACAGCGAACCGCTTCTGAGGATTGTTGTTGGGAGGAGGCTTTCAATGGAAGGCAGTTAGTAGTGCCGACTTTTAAGGGGACTAATAGCTCGCGTTTCCCCATACATTTCTGATCTCATAGTTGGTTGGATAGTTCCTTTACTGAAAGCACTCCGAAAGTCCCACTGTGCAAAATAGAAGATGGCATAAAACGTTGGTTCAGTGTGCTACATGCTCCTCAAAGCTGTCTTTCCCAGACTCTTGTCTGTCGAAGTAATCGAAAGCCAGTTCACTCCTTCCAGCTCTCTCCTTTTCGCACTTCGCTTATCGCATTATACTCGAGTTGCATGACCATGTGACCCTTCGGTAGCGTCTTGTTGCTCCTCCATTGAGGGCTCAGTAGTTGACTCACCCCTTTATCCATGCACGTACACGGATCCCCAGGCCTTCTGAATGACGAGCTGTTGCCTCTGGACTTCCGCCAATTGATCGAGCTTTGCAAACGCAACAGCGGTTTCCAGGCCGGACTGGACGAGGAATTTCTCAACATGGTGCTCTCACGTATGCACAAAGCACACAAACCACCCACTACCGACTCCCCGCCTAACGGTGATTCGCCCCAAAACACTGCCGATAACGGGGCGTCGTCGAATGCTGAAAATCCGACCTACCCTCCTATGCACAGCATCATGTCTCAAGCTCAACTCCTTCTTACACCTCTCGAGGATACTTTTACCTCAGAACCCTATATTGTTCCCTGCAACTTCAATGACGACGATGAGAATGTCAGGAATCCAATGGAAGTAGACGGCAACGATCAGTCATCTGACGTGGATATGCTTGACGAAGAGGGTTCCGCATGTGTGGAAGGGGTAGAGTCCCCTCCACCAATGCGGACTAGAGAAAAGCAACAGCCGCCTGTGTATTTTGAACCCCCAGCCCTGGCAGTACCGCTTGCGAGCATCCAGACGCCCACGACCGTCGCCCCCGCATCCAACACTCCCATCACTCGTCCTGGTTTTACTGCCACTTCAAAGTGTCCGGCGGAGGTTGTACAATCACTAGAACCTAAACAGCCGACTGCTACCTTCTTTGAAGAACGGGGAATTGACGAGGAGTTGCCGCTGACGGAAAACCAAAAGTCGGCCACCTCGACATCAGTTACTCGCGCCCGTTTCTATCAATTTCATGTGAGTTCTTTCATCCTCCGCCCTTCTCCCTTCCGGTCTGCTAACGGTAAAGTGCCCCTCCGATCATTTCTGATAGCCGCCTCCAGGATCCGACTCTAGATAAAGCGTTCGACTCGGATGGTCTTGTGGTCGTACTCCTCCTGTTTGGAATTGCCATGGAAATTGGTCTTGGGTTGTGCGCACTTCTGGGAATTGTTCCGATGTTTCATTCTGGGTCGGCAAAAAGTCAGATTTAAGATTAAGGGTAGACCTGGGATCGGTCCTAGCCTTGATCTTAACCCGTTTCGCGAACCTAACCCCAAACCTATCCACTACTCTATTCTCAAGCCATCCCCAACCCCTCCCCGTAACAGGTTATAAATCCTAACTAATCAAATGCACATAAGTAGAGAATAAAATGTCCAAAAAATTCCTGCCGGGGGTGTGTAAACGTGTCCCTCGCCCCTGCTTTCTGTCATCCTGCCCATGGATTCTCGTTGATTGTTTTAAGGATAATTGCTTTTTTTAATTTCTCCAGACAATAACCGCTAACTTGGGAGAAATCACTTTAAACTAAAGTCAGTGGGCGCAGACCGAAATTTGATATGAAGGCGAGGTTCTGCGACCCCACTTGATTTATTACCAAATGTATTAGTCGTAAATTCATAGAATCTAACTTAAGCTCAAGCAAAATGTCCGACTCCCGAAAAGTTGTGCGCAGAAAGGACGTTGGATTATAAGGGTTAGCTCAGTGGTAGCCATTGCGTTGAAAGAGGATGGCCGATCCGTCCGCCGACTGCCCAATTCCGTGCCGAAGGATATGAGCATCAGTTTCTCCCTGAGAAATTTTAGGATGAATTGCAGACGCTCTGACTACCGCCTCCTTTGGTAAGGAAGTCTGGAAATAATCTAAGTGGGGTTTGGTTCTGCAGCCCCACTTGATTGATACTGTATGGTTAGCCTACTAAAACAATTTTAGTTAACATACCCAACTTAGCCACTCGCTGGATTTGGAAGGAAAAGAGAGCGCAACCAGATCCCGAAGCACGCGCGGGGAAGCGGGTAAAAACGGTGTGTACACATTCTCCCCCGACACAACCATTCCCTGGATTAAGCGGATACGGGAGACGCAATCACAACTGGAAGGCCACGAAGGTAACCGCCTGGTAATTCGCAGTGCATGGCCACTTTAGTGAAACCGGCGAAGTTCCACACCGTCGGAACAATTCCATTAGCAATGCTACTTGATCGCTCGCTGGATTAGGATTGAAAAAGGGAGCGTAAGCGGGGCTTGAAGCACGCGCAGGGAAGCGTGTCTAAACGGATATCTGAAGTAACCGAGGTTGTCGTATACGCACCCTTCCCCTCCCCCCCCCCACTGTGACACTCACTCGCTGGATTAAAATGATGAGGAAGATATAAGTACGGGATATCTGTAAAGTCAGCGTATTCACATCCACCAAAATTTTCTTAGAAAGCTAACCATATAGTATCACTCAGGTGAGGCTGCCGGACCAAACCTCGCCGATAATGAATATTTGGACCAATCTCAGTGCGGTAACCGCTGATCATGGGTGATCTACCGATATTTCGTCCAAACATTTTACCTGCAGTTTCGTTAGCCCTGCCTTGAATGTCCTTGCGGATTCTTGTGATAGGGAGGCCCTTTGCGCAACGCTGCATATAAGCCAGTCAGCAGCTGACATCTGTTGGTCGAATGTCCTAGGAGGACTGTGTGGTAGCTGCTCATATTTGGGATGGGGATGCTCAAGAATACCTGTTCTTCTCGTGAACAAAATGAATAGTTTCTCACTTGCCCTCTCTCTCCCTCTCTATCTGGCGTTCCCTGGCATTTTCTCGTAGGGTGAGTTCTCTGTCTTTCTCCTGTCTTTCCAGCGTCTTTCCTGCCTGTCTGCGCCCTATCAGAAACCCGTGGCCGCGGACCATCCGGTCTACCTCTACACTTGGAGCCTTCCCAAACCCGATGCTGTGGCCCGCCTGACCAAAGTGCACGTCAGTTGCTTTAATCAGGTGGACCAGACCATTGGCCTAGTCTTCTCCAAGCCCATCGCTAAGGTGGGTTCCTGATCCCGGTCCTTTGTATTTACTGAAAGAGCTACAGGTAAAGTCCACCATGCAGGAGTTGGAAATCCTGACCTCGTTTTTATGCAAACGTTTAGTTTCAGGCCTGTCAACTTTCGAGTACAGTGAGGTTTAGCGGGAAGAGGGGAGAGCGCGGGGGGGGAGGGGAATGTGCGCGGTTAACCGGCTTTTGCTTCCTAACACAGGCTCTTATTACCTCGTCCCTCCCCTTATTCCCACATGAGAGTTCGACCTTCGTGTCCGAGGATGTCCACTGTATGCTCAACAGCATGTTGAAGCAGACACGGTGACTTGCGTGTGATTTAGTTTATAGTGAATGTGAACCTGCGCGGCATCTACTGCACCCTTTTCCCTTCCCCACCTGGGCCCGGTGTCAAGACGGAGTCAAGGCTGGGGACTTGGGTTGGCGCAGGTAGATGGCACGGTCGAGCCCACACCTTGGCACTCCACTCCTCATCCCCTGGTCCACACAAAAATTGACCAGGATATTAACCAACAATCACAACACCACAACGGGTCAGAAGGTTTACTGATCCTGGCATAGCAGACGTTTACATTACCTCAGACACAGAATGATGACACGTGGGCCTGCACTAGCCTGGGCCGTTACCCTTCAAAGCTGTGTAACCGAACCGTCGTCGACTGAGAGGCAATATCCATAAAGCACACACACACTCCTCACATGCGTGGGAGTGTCACAGATCACTTAAGGAGCCGTGAAGGCCTAGCCCTCAGCCCACCAGTCCGCCACTCCACACAAACACACACACCACTAGATAGATTCGAGTAAGGATCCGAAACGTCAGACAAATAAATTTCTTGTTCCGGTGATCGCATCTTCATCTTCTGAACTAGATAGATTGTTTGGACCGAGTTGGAGCGTCGGTCGACAGCCTTCCAAGTCACGGCGCACGGCACACCGTGATAGTCTCATATGCAGCAGAGGAGTCGCGTGCAGGAGTCGAGAAGCACACTTCATGTTTGCGTGGGAGATGACAACTGGGTGCTGATGTTGTGAGGTGCGGGTTCTGGTGGGGCACAGTGTGATGGTTTGGCACAGCCGGTGGTTGTCCACCGCAGTTGTACGAAGAGACGAGCAGAAGTCGATTTCCCTTTTTCTTGTACGCCGTTCCCATATACAGTAGATGGGCTAACTAGTGAAAAGTTAATGGAAATTCCGAAATGCGTTTTTGTTCCTAAAAGATTAATTAATTAGGGTTGTAAAACTGGTTAGTCTGCAACATAATGCTATAATATTTCAGTTACCTCAGGATGCCGGCTTCCGAATGAACTTCCTTCCGGCTGCATGCAAAAACTACACTCTGTAAAAAACGACTACTTAGGTAGCATGACTTTTTCTCATTGAATTTCGATGCCCTTAGAAAGCCAATTATATTTCATAGAAACCATGCATAAAAATATTCGTCCTTTGGCTCATTCGGCAGATAATTGCGTCTTCTTCCAATTTTATACTCGAAAGCAGGAAATAACTCGGTTTTAAAAAGGTTTCTAATTGTGGGACTTTTAAATACCGTGAAATGGCCCTTCAAAAATCGTCATGTCCTGAATTTACCAATGTGGCTTGTAAAGTTAACAATACGAATCAAACCCACTGCTTAATTTTATGAATCGTATACAAGCCCCCTTTATTCCCGCAGAGAAATATGTGACTTTTCGTACGCAGAAAATGTACGGCTGGTAGTTTGGAAACCCGAATTCCAAGTGTAACGGCAGAGCGGGTTCAAAATTATTCGAAAATTGGAAAAGTTTTTGAAAACCGAATTATACCCTACCTTCGAGTATAAAATCAGAAGAAGACGTAATTGTCTACCGAATGAGTAAAAGAATGAGTATTTTAGGCATGTTTTCCATGAAATATAATTGGCCTTTTAGGAGCATCGAAAATCAATCAGAAAACTTCATGCTACCTAAGTAGCCATTTTTTGCAAAGTGTAGTTTTTGCATGCAACCGGAAGGAAGTTCATTCGAAAGCCGGCATCCTGAGGTAGCTGAAATAATATAGAATAATGTTGCAGGCTGACTAGTTTTACAACCCTACTTAATTAATCTTCTCGGAACGAAAACGCATTTCGGTTGACATTTCATCAGTTAGCCCACCTACTGTATAAGTACTGTACCGACGAGAATTTATCGAAAGCACACTTGTGCTCGCCAACTGGTCTTCTGAATCCTTCCATGGGCATTTCTATAGCTCATGATATAGGCAGAATGACATTACCGACAAAGACAAGGGAGACTGGAATGGCCATTTCAGGCTTATTAGCCGTCGTCAGCCAGCCATACCCAACCCCCAAGTGTGGAACACCCGAGGCTCGAACTCGCGACCTGTTATTTAGAAGTCCACGCCTATAACCACTGGGTTTTCGATCGGGGTTGGGTATGGCTGGCTGACGACGGCTTATAAGCCAGAAATGGCCATTCCAGTCTCCCTTGTCTTTGTCGGTAATGTCATTCTGCCTATATTATGCGCCGCTGTGCGGCTGCTGGTTGGGCTCGAGAGAGAGCCCATAAGGCCCAACGGAACGAGTGAGTTCCGTATGAACGATCGGTGAGCGCCCCCTACCATTGTATATTCCCGATCGAAAACCGACAAGTCAACGGGCTCGTGGCCCAGTGGTTAGGGGCATGGACTTCTAAATAACAGGTCGCGAGTTCGAGTCTCGGGTGTTCCACACTTGGGGGTTGGGTGTGGCTGGCTGACGATGGCTAATAAGCCAGAAATGGCCATTCCAGTCTCCCTTGTCTTTGTCGGTAATGTCATTCTGCCTATATATCATGCGCCGCTGTGCGGCTGCTGGTTGGGCTCGAGAGAGAGCTCATAAGGCACAACGGAACGAGTGAGTTCCGTATGAACGATCGGTGAGGGCCCCCTACCATAGTACAGGTACTAGCCAAAAGCCCATACATGCGCGCTTCGCGGATGTTTTGCCGCTGCATGGCGCAGCTGCGAGGGGTTCGGCTCGTCAGTGGGTCCCCAGCAGCGACAATTTCTAAATTGGAGTATCTGCCAGAAAACACACGGGAAATGCTGGGGGACCCACTGACGAGCCGAACCCCTCGCAGCTGCGCCATGCAACGGCAAAACGTCGACGAAACACGCGTGTATGGGCTTTTGGCTAGTACCTGTGCTGTTAGTATGGTATCACCTTACCCTAAAGAATCTTGCTTTGCCTATGCATGCGCCATGCACGAACCTGCTCCACACCATTCGCATGCGCGACAAGGCAACATACCACTCCTGCGATTCACTTTACCACCGTCGTTATTTGGACCAGGACCTGTCCAGCACAAGTAGACAAACTGTCCAGCCGGGTCAGCCACTGTCCTCCGTCCCGTCTGGCAGGTTTGGGCAGTCCAGCGCTGCATGGGAGAACGGAGAGAGTGAGACCGGCTGAAGCTCTTGGGTTTATCACAGTGTGCTGAGTGTTCTGGCCTGTCCAGCTGCCAACTGACGGGGAAACTCGGTTCCGGATGCCATGACTTCCTACTCTTGTGACTCTTCTAGCATTCTTTGTCATGCGAAACCCGCGCTGCCCCTTCAGTCGTCTGGTACGGAGTCCGGATCGTGTGTGGCACGCGTAGAAGGGCTGATTAGATTTGTCCGCCACCGGCCCGACAGCCATCTTCAGTTGCCATAGTTTTGTCTCGTTCATACAGAACGGTGTGGGTACAAGAACAGAGTGTGGTTGGCGCCGTCCATATTGACTTCGTTGTGAACAGATGCGTGCTCAAGATGGACCCCATTGCATACGACACCGAGATTCTTTTAAACTTCCTGTGTGCTTCAAAGACGCCTACATCTACTGTGCCTTTAATGTGCGGGCGGTCGTCGGTGACAGCGTCCGCGCTAAGACCAGGAGCAAGAGGTCTCATCTGATGCTGTTTATTGCAAGTTTTTGGTAGAGGAATCTCAAGCGACAACCTCCCTTCTCTACCTTTGAGTGCACAGAACTCAGCTATTTATATCTGTCAGTAATTATCAGTGGAAAAAACCACTAATCGCGGATAAAAACGTCTTGAGGGAGCACAGGAAATGCATGTCAAGTGTTCTTGTTATTTTTCGCTGTCAGATATCTTGTGAGCTTCCAGGTGAATGTGCCCTGGTGCCAGAGGTACGGCTTTGTTGCAGACTTCATTTTTATACTCGGGCCAATGGCGCAAATGCAAATATCACATTCCTTATAATAATAATAATAATACTTAGCAGCTTAATGCTGACTTCGACATCTCACGTGCTATTCGCCTTTACGCGTACTTCGGTCACACAGATATTTGCCTCGAAACCCGTCTTGTTAGACATTTAAAAGCTTGCCGTTTACGAGGCTACCTGTCTCTTGTTTTTATACGCACTCGAATGCATCATGGCCCCCAGAGCACACAAGTCTTTTCTTCCCGAACATTATGCCAGCGATGGTTAATTGTCGTGCTGACCTCGACGCGTGCCCGCCTTATTCTTATTCTGTGCCTCCGCAAAACAACGACTGATTGATGAATGGCCGTTTACTTTAGCCTAAACGCAATGAGCCGTCACCACAAGTCCCCAGTCTCGTAGCTTGTCATAAATATCCGCAGCATTTCTGGAGGACATATGTATCAGGAAGTGTCGAGGGCAGGTTTTTTATGTTACCGAGGGTAGAC
The DNA here is from genome assembly GCA_902702965.1 of Spirometra erinaceieuropaei. Classification (NCBI taxonomy): domain Eukaryota; kingdom Metazoa; phylum Platyhelminthes; class Cestoda; order Diphyllobothriidea; family Diphyllobothriidae; genus Spirometra; species Spirometra erinaceieuropaei. The sequence continues at coordinate 41,865 of CACRXP010001125.1, read as the reverse complement.
CATATTCTGTTTGTTATTACAGACAATGACAAGCGAGACTGTTAATAGCATACTGCCTATATCATGCGCCGCTGTGCGGCTGCTGGTTGGGCTCGAGAGGCAGAGCTCGTAAGGCACAACAGAACGAGTGAGTTCCGTAAGAACGATCGGTGAGCGCTCCCTACCATTGAATATTCTGTTTCCTTAGTCTGACTGGTCCTTGCTTCTAACGATTGTTCGTGAAAAACGGTGGGTGCAAGAAAGGAGTATGATTGGTGCTTTGCAAATTTCCTCTAATGCAGAGTTAGGCCTGCTTGATTCAAGTTGTTGGCCGAAACCTCCTCTTTTCACTCCTGTTTCCACACAGAACTCAGCGATTGGCATCGCACTTTAACTATCAGTTAAAAAAAACACACGAATTCTTAGATGGTCTCCAATTTTGAGGACAGTTATTCCTCACTGAAGAAGCGGAGTTCCTTTGAAACTGTTCCATCGTGAAGAATAACCCGTTGGCAGAGTGTAAGAAACACGTGTGGAGCATGTCTATTGCTTTTTCACTATCGGACATCTGTTGGCCATGCTAAACGTACTCTGGTATCAGGGGTAGTGCAGACAGAATAGCGGGGAGTTTACGCCACGTGTTGACTTTATTTTACTTAGAAATAGCCTCTCAAGCCACCACATGGCAGCTAACTGGGTGTAACGTCTTTTTATACTGAGGCAAATGTCATTACTGCAGAAATCTTCCGCATAGTCAGCAGACCAACTCTTCTGCGGCGTCTCATGCACTTCTTGTCCTTGTGGTTATGTCGGCCATAAAGGTAGTTCGCTTGAACCCCGCCCTGTTAAACATTGAGCTTACCGTTTAGGCGACCGCCTATTCCTCGTTTTTATACCCACTCGAATGCAGCTTGGTCCCCAAGGTACTAAAGTGTTTTCGTCCTACCGAAGATTCTTACCAAAGATGGTGGTATCAACTGTGGTTCTGACCTCGAAATGTTGAATGGATGCCTTCAAGCACGCCTTAATCGTATTCTGTACCTCCCCAAAACGACAGCTAACTGATGACTGGCCGGTTGCCTTAGCCTAACCGCACTATATCAGACGTAAACAGAGCTCCATCAAGTAAACATACAATGCGTCATCCATTTCCTCCCCCGATGAACCATCACTACAAGTCCCCCGTCTCATAGCCTGACATGAATATCCGCGGCATTTCTGGGGAACATATGCATCAGAAGGAAGACTCGATGCCCGGTTTTTACATGTTAGCGACGTTAGAAATTACTGTTTCCTTGTCCTGACCGGCTGTTGCTTCTGGATGGTTCTGATCTCCACATTGTCTCCTTTTATCACAGTCCAACTTCGTCTGTCGCATCCCACTCTACCTGCAAGGAGGCCTGTGCAGGGTGCGCCTTGTCCTGCGCGCCGTACTGAACCTCTCGGCGGATCAACTGGCCCTCGCCCAGCAAGCGCACCAAGTGCTTGCTCGTCTCTCCAGCCATGTGAATCGGCCGGCCAACTTTGGCTTGCGGTACAGTGGTAGAAGGCTTTCCTACTTCAGTGCGCCCACCCCGACTGCAACAGGATCGCAGGGTGAAGAAGCCGGTGGGACGGGGTCTGGAAGTTCACCGCCGCGGGCAGTCTGCGTGGATCCATTCACCGCGCTGGCTTTTGATCTCAACAGATCGCCGATTTGCGCTCTCTTTATGATTGTGCGTCTACCGAGTAAGTTCTTTCAGCAGCGGCCATTATTCTGCCCCCTCCTTCTCGTATCACTGTTGGGATTAAACATCGGACAGTGTTTGTCCTTGGGTTTTCGAACCTCGCACCGCGTGTGTGGCACGTCTGTTAGCCCCGGATCTGCATTTCCTCACAGCTGACAGCGGAAAATGAACAGTTAAGAGTCCGTCCTGTTTACTTCCTTTTCACTATTATTTACCGCTTGTGGCCTGCGAGAGTTCGCCTTTGAGACCGAGAATCCCCAACGAACATCATTGAGAGAGAGAGAGAGAGAGAGAGAGAGAGGAGAGAGAACAACCGACCTAGTTAAGCATAAGTACTTTTGTGGTAATTGACGGGGATTAACACTGTTCCGGGAAGGACGCAGTACTTACATGTACGCACTTTCATTTATGTAGAATCAGCTTTACCTACAATCTGCCCCACTCTGCGTTCATCCCAACCAATTGGTTTCAACAGCAAAAAGGTCCAGATGAGTAGCAATGGAGTCAGGCACGTTGGCTGGCGTGATTGAAGTCATGTCTATGCCGGCCACGCGTGAGGATTCAGTTCAGTTCAGTTCAGTTTATTTGAGGGAAATATAGGTGTTAAACCTTTGAACTCCCTACTTGTTACAAGGAGGCGAACAATAAAAAAATTCTAAAATGGAAACATCAAACGGCTACAGAGTTTCTTCAGATTGGCAACGTTTTGTAAGCCAGACAGATAAACGAATTGTTCCAAGAGTTAAAAACATTAACTTTACTAAATGTGCTGTACAGTAGTCTGTCTAGGGATAGTTGGTGC
>CACRXP010001124.1:127782-151657 GCA_902702965.1 Spirometra erinaceieuropaei | reverse complement strand
TGCTTCCAAATATGCCTTCCTTTGGAATAATCTTCCGCTTGAAATTAGATTATCGCCTAAGTTACTGGTATTCAAGTCGAAATTACGCAACCATCGTACACCGGAAAGCATAAAGGCACTGTTAACGGTCTCATTCCCGAACACTCAGATTCTTGACTTCGAGAAGGGTCCTCTTGGGATTTAGTGGTAGATTAAGTGGTAACTCTTAATTATATCATTAGATGCCCCTGTTTTGAATTGGTTTCTAAATCCATCGCTATCCTTCCCCCCATAGCGACAGTTTTCGCGGTTTTTGATGTCATCTCCCGCATTCCGACCTCATGCGGTCTGTCGACGCTCACGACGGAACCGTCAGTATTCACTGTCTACTAGTAGTTCGGTCGTACCTCCCTTCCTCACTGCTCGGCTGAGCTCGAAGCGTGCTGTGGCCGATCGCATCTCGGTTCCTCTCGTCTGGCCTCTTTGACGCGGCGTAGCAATCCGGCCCAGACGATCTCAATTGTGAATCCCGTATACAATGCCATTTGCAAGCCAGTCCTGTCTGACCCAAATTCGTACCCATCAAGGCGGACATTTATTGATACCCTGACGATGACCGAAAACATTCCGTTATATACTGTCACCTACAGGCCAGTCCTGCTGGCTTTTTTCTGTTATTATTTTTAAAGAGGGGTTTTTTTCTCCTGTAAAATTAATCCAATCATTTTTAACTTTTTGTAAGGAGTTTTTTTTTCACCCCTCAATCATCATGTTTCTCAATGGACTTCTAATTCAGAAACTATGAATTGCATTTTGTAAAGATTCGGCCTACCTCGTCTAAAACTCGCATGTAAATTTATTTTAACTTGCCTTGATGGGACCCCGACGGGTCTTTAATAAAAATTATCTATGTATCTATCTTAAAGTAGTTTTGAGCAGTAAACAAGAGGCTTGTTTACTTTTGTCCAGGAAAAGCAGTCTCCGAAACGCGCACAAGGAGTTTTTTTCAGCCGGACCAATTTCCAGCGGAACATCTGAAACGTCTTGAGTTAGTTGCGGAGCTAATGAGAAGACTTGCAGGTGGAGAGAACAACCTGATTATTTTCCGGAGACGAGTGATACTGAGTATGGTGTTGCTCTGGAGCCAGCCAGTGGTTATGATGGCGCGGCAAAGTAGTATTGAGAAACTCGAGTTAAACCGAACCAAGCACTGTCGAATGTTGTAAACTTAACTTCTTTTATACCGATGCTCAGGGTCTGTTTTCGAAGCTAGACGAACTGAGAACACAGGTGGCCGATACGTCTCCGGACGTTCTAACATAACGGAAACGTGGCTGTCATAAAACTTACGTAGGTCATTCTGAAGTGGCACTATCAGGACACCAATTGTTAAGGAATGACAGGAGGGATCGCCAGGGTGAAGAATTTGCCATGTATGAAAATGGCGCCTTAACAATATTAGAGAGGACCGACAAGATTGCCGACGACACAGAGGCCATTTGACTGACGATAAAGACATGAAGTCGCAGTCCCTTAAAGCCTGGAATCTCTTCTCATGAAACATGCATACCACAACTAAAGCGCGTGGCGGGCAACAGGCTAGTTGTTTGGATCTCGTCTTCACCAAAGATCCTGACAGTATAGACGAGGTGGACTGCCTGCCTCCGATCGGTCGAAGTGGTCATGCAGAACTTTTATGGGAGTGCGAACTATATTCTGTGCCATATGGAATAAATGAGACTGGGCCAAATATATGGCAAGGGGACTATTGCCAAATGAGGGCTGAACTATCACAAATAGACTAGGGTGTTCTATAGAACATCGTGCGTGGCTTGGACTGCGCCCTCCGGTGTAATGACTCTTTCCAACTCGTCACCCCAAATAACTTCCGGGGACACCCCTTCAAACCACGTGTCCACAAAGGAAGATTGTATGTAAGAAAGTAATTTTCTTCCACCGTGACGTGGAGCCGTGTAATAACCTGCCTGAGGCAAATCAAACTTCTTAGCCGGTGGGGACATTTAAATATCGGCTTGATGAAAATTTACTGCAGCAACAAGCGGACTATGTGACTTTGTAACCATAAAACTAGTGACATATGTAAAGCGATTTCTGCATCCTCTTGACGCTGTATTTTCTCCACGTTGTTGTTAGTTCTTACAACTTTCACTTACAAATAGGGCGTTAAAATGTGTTAGCCCATTCCCCTCAAATACGTTGAACACTGAAAACTAAGTGTATTACAAGGCTGGCTGTAAGATGTCATATTGTAAAATTCGGGCTTTTTTGAAAAGTATACGTCGAAGTTGACTGTGTAGGCTGTCGCCATCTCATTTGGTAGCGAGTTCCATGATCGGACAACCCGTCGGCTGAGGGCCAACGTTCTACGATCGAACCGCATGCGTTCGCTTTTGACTTTCTAGAGATGGAAGCAAAGTTGATGTGTGGCGGAAAACTCAAATATGTCCTCCGGTCTCAGGGCGCAAACACGGCCACGGACAAACCGGAATGTCCGGAGTAGACTGCAGTTAATTTACCTGTAAGATAGGGTAATAAGGCAAACAAATTCTGTCTCTCCTGGTACGACAAATGCTTTAGACCACCGACCATCTTCGTTGCTCTGAGCTTCACCTGTTCTAGTAGGCTAATACCCTTCCCCCTCCATGGTAAAACTGTTGGCATTCCATATTCCAAATGAAGTCTTAAAAGGCGCCAAAAATCTTCTGAAGAGTTCGCGAGTAAATGTCTTAAATGCACATCTGACTCAGTGGGAAGTACTAGTTTCCTTCTGAACCACCTTCATACAGTGTGCCGACGGCATTGGATTTGTGGTCGTCCATACGCCCAGATCTCAGTGTGATTATACATCTTAAAATGCGTCCCGTTAATATAGTGCTGACGCATTTCGGCCGGCTTTTAGGTGCAGGACCACACATTTGGTCACGTTAGACTTTAAGAGCCTTCTGTTTGACCAAACACTCAGTTTGGCAATTTTCAATTGCAACTTCTTTGGTTCATCATCGCATTTGACTTCACTCCATATGTTTATGTCATTTGCAAACATGAGAGCCTCACAAATTGTCCGCTGGTGCAATCATTTATATAAGCCATGAGTTTTGGACCTAAACCAGAACCCCGAAAGCAATACGTAACCCTGCGGGAACCCACTTTCCACTTTTGTCCATTCCGAGATAGAATTTTCAACAACGACTCTCTGTACTCTGGAGGACAGGAAACTCCTGAGCCATTTAAACATTCTTTCTGGAACTCCCACATCCCAAATTTATTGTGGAAGTAGCCTGTGTGGGACGCTATCAAAGTCTTATTTGGAGTTAAAAAAATATGACACCTACGTTTTCCTCAATTGGACTGGACTGAATCCTTATCCGTTGTCCTTGTCCTTTTCTCGTACGGATAAAGAACACCAGTGAGAAAAGAAAGTCGTCGAAGAAAGGCGTGTCGGACATCACGCAATATTTTGTTTTTGTTCAGGGAATTTCAGTAAATGTCTTTTGAAAATGCGCTCACTTATTTTAAACGCAATGCAAGTTAGACAGACCGGACGATAATTCCCGCAGTTAAGTTGTGAACTTCTTTTATGGATCAGGGAGATGAATGCGCAGTTCCCTTCCTTAAGGAGTTCGTCTTCTTGAAATGACTTTTTAAATAGTGTAGACAGTGGTTTGCACAGTTCATTGGCATGTTCTGGAAGTGCTAGTGCAGGAATTTTATCCGGACAAGCGATTTGGCAGGCTTCTATTTGAGTTAATCGGCCCTAACTATGGTCGATAAAAAGCGTGGTTCCTCGATTGAGGAGGATAGGGAGGGTGTAAAAAGGGCAGAAGGAAGGAGGGGAAGTATCAGGAGACGTTAGTTGGCGAACGAGTCGAGAGACGAAAAAAGAATTAGGTGCTCAGGTGAAGGCAGACTTAAGGAAATTAGATAGAAGGGGCGCTTCAACCTGGTCGTCAGTCTTTAGTTTTCCGTCTGCAGACATAGAGACAGGGGTCAATTTCTGAATTCTTTTAGTACTCCATATGGAACCATATAGAATTTCTGGATGATTCAACAAATTTTGCATAATTTCAGTTCGAACTTCCTTCGCAGCTGGGAGGTCTCACTTTTATGAATGTTGCACTGCTGCTTATATTCCCGTAAATGCTCTTAGGGGCCGGTTAGTCTGTAGTGCCTTCGAAAGCGATTTCTTCTTTTGATGTTAGCCTGCAAGTTCAATTTTATCCTCTTTGGGCGGTTTGCAATTGTCTTTCTCCGGAGAAGACGATGGAGATAAATAATCCTTTTCAGTAAGGAACTAGAGGTGTTCCATTTGTTATTGGCTTCACCATACATTTCTGTTTCCCATAACGCCTCTGGCACTTCTCTTCTCGTGAGTGAATAGTCCCCGTCCAAACGTCTCTTTCCATCTAATCAGGCATATTTGGCCTGGAAAGCAGTAAGTACTCGAATAACAACGCAATGTGGTCTCTTAACCCTAATGGCGGTCGGTCCTGCAGGTTTGGCACAATTTCTCCCTCTTAGAAAAAAATAACGTTAAGGCAGTCCGACTGTTGTCATTCTCTAGCCCGCGTTCCTAATGTAACATTCTGACAGAGAGGTTTGTCCGTTGCCCATTGTAGTAGCTTGTGATCAAAGTTGTCTTGTAGCCCCTGCGCAGTTCATGTTTGCCATGCACCGCCAGGAGCGTGAAAACCCCCAACGACAAGGACATCTTTCTTCTTACTGGCTTTGTACAGTTTGGTTATAAGAATGAGATCGTGGTCGGAAGTCTGGTTAGACGAACAGTACACTACCAGAAACGCCAGTGACCGGACATACTTAGCAGATATGGTGGTGCTTAAGGGTTCAACTTCTCGTACCTGACATATGCCTCATCTATAGCGGTCAACATATAAGTGACATAAATTATGGCTCCTCCTCCTCCGTTTGGTGTAGTTCTCTTGAATTGTTACTATTCTCTCAGTGTTAGTCCTGAATCTTCAATATCTTTGGACAGCCATGTTTATGTAAAAACCGTAATGTCTGGTTCAAATTCACCAACTAAGTCTACTAGTTCACTGAGTTTGTTAAACAGGTTTTGTATGTCTGCGAAGATGACTTCGACCATGTTGCCGGAAGATGCTGTTGCCCAGTTTATTCTATTTATTCCAACTCTCATTTGGTCCAAAACGCCACGCCGAGTATTCCGCTTAACCCTGGCTGTCTGTTTGGATATCGAAAAGGTGGTATATTTCCAGAGTAGTACAAGGTGGTCGCTTCGACTTAGGGGAGGGTGAGCCTGTACTTCAACAATTCCATGGACACGCGGCGCAGACAATTGGACTCGCATCTTCGCTTATATCGGCAGTTGGACTGTTACCCCTCACGCATCTTCATGGAAACATGATGTGCTGAGTTGGGACTAAATTCATCGTCATGTTCAATAGAGGTCAGGAAACTGTTAGTTCTGGACCTTGTGTGTAAACTTGAATCCATTAATTGGGGGGTCTGTTAAACTTGCCCATGATAAAGACGGCAAACCGAGTAGAGAATTTTCAGCTCCTGTAGAAAACGAATGTCAGCCTCGGGGTCATTTCTAGTGGATGACAGACTGTCAGGACTTCAAGTTTTTGCTATCCAGGCACCTTCATAGTGAGCCAAATAGCCTCTATATCGCATACACACAAGCAGTTCGTGTTTTACTCGCGCGACTGCTCCTCCTCCGTGAAGTCCTCCCCTTTGATTTCAACTTATTAATGCGAATTTCATGCTCTTGATCCATACCAATCTTTTCAGCTGCTTATCCGGGTAGCTATTATAAGACATCCTGGAGACACAACTAAACGATGCGATCAGATGTAAGCAACTGATTAAGAAATGGCGACCGACAAGTAGCAGATATTCAGATCGATCAACTCTCAGTTAATTAAACTCTGGCCAAAATCAAAGTTCCTCAAATTCCATAAAGGGCGAAATATTCATGACCTCAAAAACTACCAAGAACGAAACCTAAGTTTCTATTCCGTATATCTCGTCTTTTCGACCTATCGTTATGATTAGGCCTCAAAATTCAGGTTTTTTTTAACGTTAGACAGACTCCAAAAATCACTCACCCATTGTCTAAGCAAACGTCCAAATCAAATGCATTCAAATTGCAACCGAAATGGATTAGTTTTTTATGGTTTTTTTCATGTGTTTTAAGGAGACTGACAGAGGCCAAGAGGTGCTATAATAAACTTATTTTATTCTATCATTTCGAAGCAGGTGAGATCCGGGTAGTGCCAGTTTACGGTCATCCAAGTTTTCTGACAACCAAATTTCTGTCAACGAGATGAAGTCGAAGGAGAGACAACGGGTGTGGAATTTCAGCTCGTCAAACTCAGACAGGACACACTGCATCTTAGTGTACATGCGTGTACGTTTTCATATTTTTGGGACGTTTTTGATAAAGACTGTTCGAGTCTCCATTTACCAAACGGACTGTGTCTTCATTCAAGTCGGTTTTGTTCATCCGAATATTTGACGAAGCTGGCTGTTCTGGTTGCGATAAATGGCAAGATTTTTTTCTATATTATACAATCTCATTTTCAGTTAATGAACAAACAGTCGACGTTTCATTCTCACTGACGTTGTGTGGCCCAGTTGAAAAGCCCCAGTTGGTATTCGTGATTTTGAAGCATAATGAAGGAATATGCATAACTCGTTCCTGACTAGCAGGCACTACTTTGAGGGGTTGGGGGCGTGGACACGCGTATGTCGGTTGCCAGTCTCCCAAGTCGAAATACCTTGAGCACTGCAACTTCCTCAGTCGGCTGCAAAATATAGTTAAAGATACATTGAAAGAGCCCTAGGTCCGCCAAGACTCTCTTTGAGAGTAATTTTTAGGGATTCGGGAAGCCAGGAAATATCAAGCGTCGTCTTCTGTCTGACCATCCTCATTTTATCGCAACAATTTGGCACCCTGAAAAAAAGTAGCATGAGGTTGTCAAAAGCGGACGTTGACATATTCTACGTTTTACTACATTTTTCGCTCTACTCTGCCTCTCCGGAGTCCTATATTTCACCATTTACGGCGGAAACTAGTCCGCTATCTTTAGTGATAGGAAGATCTTGCCCGTACTAGCCTCACTGCCTAGATCGGTGTTTTCTCCAGGTTGACTTGAAATCCGGTTTTACACGTGGTTAGGTTCATCTGTGATAATGGCATTCAAAGACTGTCTGTATGCAAGCACATAAAACGTTGTACGATTAGAAGATTCGATAAATATTCGTCCTTTGAGTCTGACCTGACACGGAATTTCAGCTCCGTGACTTTTCTCTTGTGTCTGGTCATCTACTGAAGGTCTTCCCTAAAATGCTTTGGAGACTTCTTCCTTTTTTTCCTTTGGCCTGGGGTGTTCCATTTTCCTTTGATAGATGGGGTGCTGAACGGATTAATATGTTAAGGTTGTTGATCTCCGTTTCGTTATCTAGGAATTTCTGCATAAGATTTGAAGAGAGGACAAAACTCTCATGTTTGTAAGTGACGTCTACGAAAGCTAGTGAATATATTGCTCGTTTGGCGCGATGTTATCCAAAGACAATGTACTTATAATAATAATTTAATTTATTTAATTTACTTATTTATTAATTTATTAATATCGAAAGACAACGTATTTATTGTATTTAATTTATTTAAGTTATCTGTTATTAATTTATTAAATTTTTAACTTAATTTAATTTATTAATTTTATCTTTGCAATGCATTTGACGACTGAATTGCAAGGTCGTTCTAGCGTAATCTAGCGATCAATTCAATTCACTTGACTCTGAGTCTGTGTTACAAGGTTCGAATCCAGATCTTCCACATTTCTTCATTGGAGGTTTCCCAAGTTCACTTTCAGTGTTTGGTTTGTGGTGACGCAGTTAAACATTCTCAATCATTTATTTATGCCGATGATCTCAAATGTGTACATTCTTTTAAAAAATCTACGAGCCTTCATTGCCTGGAGCAAATCCATGCTGACTTGCTTGCTCTCTCAGCTTGGAGCTCAAAATGGCTAATGGAATTCTCTCCGTCTAAATGTCGTTATATGTGTTTTGGACCTGATAGGCTACCCCAACCTGTGGTCTTTCAAGGAACACCTATGACTGAATGTACCACCATCAAGGATTTAGGTTTAAGCTACACTAGTAATCTTGATCTCTCGCCGCACGCTGACAGAATTACAGCCAAAGCTGCCCAGATTTGTGGCTTTATTTCTTACAATTTCTATCTTCCTGAAATTAAATTAAGGCTCTATCGTATGTTTGTACTTCCCATTCTCGAGTATTGTTGCCCATTCTTTGGTTTGATAAATGAAGCCAGTCGTTTAAAAATTGAAAATGTCCAAAGACGTTTTTCAAAAAAACTTTTAGATAGGGAACATCCCAATATCTCCTACTCAGATAGGTGCCAACTAACAAACCTAAAATTTTTATGGGTTCGAAGACTAGAAGCGGGCTTCTGTCTCCTCTTTCGCATTAATCATAGTTCAAATTTTCCTCGGATTTCAACACTTACCCCTAGTAGTCGCCCATACAATCTTCGCAACTCGTCTCTAATTATACCTCTTCCAGCGTCCTCCACCTCTAAGCGCTCCCTTTTTTCGCTTCCAGGTATACTTTCCTCTGGAATAACCTTCCAATAAATATAAGATCTTCAGAAAATCTACACACCTTTAAGAGAAGGCTACGCCTTTATCTGAATACTGACTCGATTAAACTTTTATTTTCCTCATCCTTCCCAGACAACTTTTTCTATGACACTGAGAAAGGGCCACCGGGAATTTAGCATGCCGCTATTAAATTTCCGTATCTGTTCACGCTTCCTTTCTTTATGAGTAGTCTTGCTACCTAAGATCCCTCACCAGAAATGTTAATTATTCCAATTTTTTAGTTCATGCATCGTGCCCTCACAGAATACACGCCATCGACGCTCTTGGCGAAACCTGTATTCGCCATATACTAGTAGTTTGGTCGCATCTCCCTTCCCCCATCCTCGGTTGGTCTCGGATGAATGTAACCGACCGCATCTGGGTTCCTATAGCCTCGCGACTGATCTTCATGATGCCCTCACTGAATGCGCTTCATCGATGCTCTTGGCGAAGCCTTCTATATTAGCCGTATACTAGTAATCTGGTCGCATCTCCTTTGCCCTATCCTCTGATGAACTCTGATGAATGTAACAGACCGCATCTGGGTTCTTGTCGCCTCGAGACTGGTTGTCATCGTGCCCTTACTGAATGCGCTCCATCGGCGGTCTTGACAAAGCCTTCTATATTCGCCATATACTAGTAGTCTGGTCGCATCTCCCCCCATGTTCGGATAGACTCGGTTGAATGAAACTGACCGCATCTGGGTTCCTATCGGCTGGAGACTGGTTTTCAATTTCGGCACTTACTTTTCTTATTCAAGGCGATACAGGCCAGTCCTGACCGACCCGCCTACGTACCATTTTATGAAATCCGTTACACAATGCCACATACAGCTGACATCTATTTCGGCCATGTAGATGTCGTGCTTTATTCCATTTTGTACCACCACATGCAGGCCAGTCCTCCCTTTTTTTCTGATGCTATTTTTCTGAGGCGTTTTTTTTCTCCTGTTCAATTACTACAATCATTTTTAAATTTTGCTTTGGAGTTTTTTTTTCACCCCTCGTTTTTTTTTCATTTTCATTTTGCTTACGGACTTCTAATCTCAAAAACTATGCTTTGCACTTTGTGCAGATTTTGCCTACGTCGTCTAAAATTCGCATGTAAATTTATTTTTACTTGCTTTGATGGGACCCCGACGGGTCTTTATCAAATGTTTGTTCTTCCAGTCCTCGAAGATTGCTGTTCTTTCTTTGGTTTAATGAACGCCTGTGACCGCTATAAGATCGAAAATCTTCAGAGGGTTTTCATCCGGAAACTGTTCTCTCAAGTCGCACCCGGTACTTCTTATACTCAGAGATGTCAGTTGGCAAACATTAGGTTTTTGTGGGTTAGAAGACTCGAAGCTGGCATTTGCTTCCTTTTTCGCATTAACTCTAGCTCCGAGAGATCGGTCTTCTGCCACGCGCAACCCTTCCATGGTGATTCCGCCGACTCTTTTGCACCACATCTAAGCGCTCCCTCTTCTTTGCTTCCAACTATGCCTTCCTTTGGAATAATCTTCACCAGAAATTAGGTCATCGCCTAAAGTACTGGTACTCAAATCGAAATTACGCAAACACCTTACACCGGAAAGTTTAAAGGCACTTTTAACGGTCTCATTCCCGAACACTTATCTTCTTGACTTTGAGAAGAGTCCTCCTGGGATTTAGTGGTGGATCTAGTGATAACCCTCAATTATATCATTACAAACCCTGTTTTTAATTGGTTTCTATATCCACTGCCATAACTAATCCCCAATAGCGACGACTTTCGCAGTTCTTGATGCCATCTCCTCATCTCGACCTCAAGCGGTCTGTCGACGTTCGTGGCAGAACCCTCTGTATTCGCCGTCTAATAGTAGTTTGGTCGTACCTCCCTTGCTCAATCCTCGCCTGGGCTCGAAGCGGACTGTGACCGATTGCGTCAGGGTTTCTCTCGTCTGGCCACTTTGACGCGAATAGTCTCATCCGGCGTACGGATTCTGCCCTGACAATGGCCGTTTTGAATCCCTTATACAACAGCACATGCAGGCCAGTCCTTTCTGACCCGCATACATACCCCTCAAGGCTGACATTTATTTCTGCCTGACGATGTCCATTTATAATCCGTTATACACCGCCACATGTAGGCCAGTGCTGCCCGCAATTTTATCCTTTCATGAACGACAGTTTTTTCTCCTGTAAAGTTAACTCAACCTTTCTTTTAAATTCTTGAGTGGAGTTCTTTTCACTGCTCGCTCATTATTTTTTAACGGACTACTAATTCAGAAACGATGAATTGCATTTCATATAGATTCTGCCTACCTCGTCTAAAATTCGTATGAAAATTTATTTTTGAATCCTTTGAATGGACGCCGATGGGTTTCAAATAAAATTATTTTATTTATTTATTTAATAAATGCGAAACGGCGTCGATAAACGTACCGACTGTTCACGTTTGCCAATTTTCAGTGCCCTTATGGGCCTTCCAGTATTTTACCCTGGCTGTAAACGAAGAATTCAGAAAATCCCGTCTACGTAGACTACCGAAATGCACAAGATGGAAGTATCTCTGGTCATGTTTCCATCCTGTGAGTTTGGATCTAGTCTCCCAGTTGCCAGTTTGTGTTCATTTAGGGGGGTCTAAAATTTCTGTCCGGTTTCCCTAATTTAGTTGCAATCCCCATCGTTACAATATATTTGACAGACAATTGCCGAAATCTCAGTGGGTGGCAGTGCATCTTTGGGTTGCATCAAACGGCGACGAATTATTACCTGCGGTAGATGGTCAGCCCATACTCTGGCGGGTTGTAATAGTCGTGAAGCCACCTCGAAGACTTCTTTCATGTAAGAAATAGCCCTCCAGACTCCGGTTTGCTCTTCTTGTGGACGTCGTCTGTTCAATCGGCGCTTGCTTTGCTTGATAAAATAACCCGGGTATCCATTGGCCTAAGATCTAGAACCGCTTGTGCTGCCAACAGTAGGAGGTTGAGTGACGCGGCGCTTGCGATGCCCTTTCTATCCGCAAGGACACCGTGGGAAGTCCGTCCTAAATGCTGCGGTGCAGTAACGACCACCCCATGGCCCTATGGCGGCCTCTCCGGGGAAAAAATGCTCCACATTTGTCACTCTGTCTTTTATAAGTCACTCCAGAAGAAGATGTAGCCGGAATTCACCTCCTTTAGCCGACTCTCTTGCGAAAATCAGGTCCCTTTGAGAGTAATGATATTCGCCTTGTGGCCCATCAGGAGTCTAGCAGCCGGTGTCATCCCCCTTCCCGGTCGGTTGCTCAGCGGACTGCGCAGAAGAAGACAAACATCCAATGCCACCCGTGTAAGCATTCACTTGGACATCCTCTGAGAAATGACGGAAATGATGCGGACAAGAATTGTCTTGTGTTCAGTTGTCTCGATCGAGAGTTTTGCATCCACGAACCACGATCAACTTGCGAACGGCATAATTTTCCAGCATCTGTTAGGGGTACCTTATCTAGTCCCTCCGCCATGGTGGAGGGCGGGTGGCTGGTTAGTTGTGCGTCGCCTTAGATGGGCCACTTGGACATCCCAGACGACCGCCGGACTCCACTATGGGCCACGACTTTGTTTAAAGGAGAGGGAAAATAGTCAGTCGGGGTGGCCCACGGGTTTGCATGTTTGCCCAGAAATGAGGACTTTATTTTGGAAAGGCGGGGATTCCAAAAACCTTAGAAATTGTCGTGATTGAGCAAACATATGTCTTCGGTGAATAGAAAGCCTATCCCTGCAACAAAAACGAGTAAGTAAAGCGACGCAAGCAGAATGACAATTTAAAATAGTCTTTTAATGGAGTTTGCACATAAATCACCCTCTAGATGTCAACTCCATTAACAAGCATCTAGACCTTCTCTCGGCGTATAAAGTCCTATGTCACTACATACGCCATGACCAGAACAAGACGGTAACACGGAACTTCAAAATACCGAGCAAACATGGCCCGTCGACTAATTCACCTAAAAGGGGAGCACAGGTGCAACCGACCCGCACTGAAGTGACAACAAACAACGAAGAAGGCCACCGACATATATAGACAGCGGTGAGAAGGCTAAAGCAGTGAAAGAAGAAAAAATCAATCGACCTAAGACCAACTACTTCGGCCCTTATCGAAAAATTCTAGCCGATTTTTTTGCACAAAAAGGCTGTGATAATGGAGACTGGACCAAGCCCTCCGAAACGCCAGCCATCCACTTCCAGCGAATCGGTGGGCCCATTACGGTTCTCAGGTTTTAGATCTGCCAACCCGAATGAAGTCTTTAGATTCAAGCGAGCAACCATGGCTGATGAGAATACGGAATGTCCATAGCAGGTCGTATCTTACTTGCCAACGGGAAGGAAGCATAAATAAATTTAAACTTTGGACTATCAGTGACAATCCTACCTTTTTTCTGGCTGCTACAACCAGACTAATGTCCTCGACGATGGTGCTAGAAGTACATGTGAGGAATTTTTCTACGATTTTCTGGAGAATTTTCTTTGCGCCGTAAAGATAAAGTTGGCTTCGGCACAGATGGTTCGGTAATGACGTCCGACGATACTTGTGGCGCAATAAAGCCGGTTTAGACACCAGCTCTCGGGTCACATAAAATGACCAATCAAAATTCAAACATTTCAGGACCAAAAAAGCGACCGGGTCGCATCGGAGGTATCAGTCTCAAGTAACTGGGCGCGTTAATTGGTCTTTTAACTGTAACTACTAATTTTACGCCCATATATATACAATTTGAAGTATTCGACAAAGTCATAGACGCAAATGCACTTATTTGTAATTATTTGTAAATTTGTAATTTGTAAATTAGGTAAGATGATAGTTGGTAGCCGTGTCCACAGACTCCACAATGGCACCTACTGGCTCGATTTCAGTAGCTGTGATTGCGCTCTCATTATGCTTCTAAATTCACGCGCACGCTGTATTACCTGTATCAGATTCATTTTAGAGGAGCTGTCCTGGGCAGATTTGCGACGGTAACGATGACAATGAGGCTTACCCTATATTAACTTTCATTAGAAGAGGTAGTTGGCAGGCGTGTCCACATAATCCACAATTGTACCTACTGGCTTGATTTCAGTAGCTATGATTGCGTTCTTATTATGCTTCTAAATTTACGCGTGCGCTGTATTACCTGTACCAGATTCATTGTGGAGGTACTATCCTGGGCGAATTGGCACCGGTAACGATGACAATGAGGCTTACCCTTTATCAACTTTCATTAGCAGAGGTAGCTTTTGACTGCCTCATTATTTGTGGATTTTCTCTTCCACCCAAACCAATTTTTCGTATAAAAGTTTTGCCCGGCTTGCGTTGTGGCGTCCCGCGTGCCGCTGCTTGACTCTCGTGTTCTTCTGTCCATTATGTTGGATGGAGTTCTATCGCACACACTGCGGAATGACCTTCGGACCAGTTGCCTTCTTCCCATTGGTTGTTCGCCTTCATTTGCTTTTCTTTCCAATCTGAGACTAGGATGCATTTATTCCGCACACCGTTCAAAGTCTCCTTGCTCATTTCCATACCTTCCTTGTATTTTTCACCTAATCTGAATTAGGCTTCCACTTTACCCGGAGCGTCAATTCCTAGCATATACTACAATCGCCATTTACCCGTCCACTCAATTGTCCCACCCGTATAGCCCCTATTACCACCGATCCCGATTGACAGGCAGCTGGGAGTTTTGCGGTGCCAGGAGGGCTACCAAATATCATCTAACCGTAAATTATTTGTAACTTGCAAGTAGAACGACAGCACCGGGTTCTGGTTCTTAAACTAAACTTGCTGGGACGCGTTAGGTTGCGTCCGTTTTCATTAGGCCAACAACACAAGTCCAGGCAGAGGCTGCTGCCGTAAAAAGTGCGCGATGCTAGAATGAATACCAAGTTGTAGTATTCTTTGTTGGCCGAGTGACGCGTATAAGCCAAAAGAGATTTCGGTGTATATAGGGTACTATTTATAGAATATAGGTAATAATGAAAAAAGTACAATGGATACCCTAGACAAATAATTCCTTTGTGACTGTTCCAGCAAATCGAATTCCCAGCTCAAGGTCAGAATACAGAAACTAGTTAATTAAAAGAACACCGATTGTACTCGAAAGAGGGTTATAAAAGGGGAAAGGTAAATGTAAACAGGGGCCAAAAGTGGAAGAACCAGGCCGAAGAGAGTGGGGAGAATTCCAAACGTCGACCAACTGGATACAACACATGTTGCACGCGAAGATATTCCCCACACGAAAGAGAATATGAGAGTTTAGATCTGCAGTATGTCTCGAAAAATGCTGACTAAAGGGGAGTTAACGGCGCCACATTATAAATGTGTACTATGCCACAGGACAAGTTGAAAAAGAAACGTAATATCAACAGCACAGCAGAGAAATGACAGTGTATTTAAAGCAGAGAAACGGGCATCAATAAGGGGAGGATGATGGCATAAAGCATTTTACAATAGTAATCAGTAATTACAAGCCGGACGAAACAATTCTCATCGTAGGTAAGAAATTTCGACTACACGACTGATTACAAACAATGAATGCACCCAATGACACAAAACAGATGTAACTTACTTACCAAGCTTATGGCAAGCGCATCATGATACAGAAAGATGAACCTAACCGGGCGACATCGCATCACGGATCATGATCCTCGACGAGGAATTTGCCCTTCTAACCGACCCCCAGCTTGAGACCACTGCAAAATCTATCACAACACAAAGCTTGGTAGATACACGGCTGTCGCAAGAACAAGACTGCTCTACGACGTGGAGACCTGGACGATCTGGTAAAGCCACACAGGAAGGCAGAAATAAATTGCCCTCGGAGGCTAGCGAAGCAGAAATAGAAAAAAGGAGGTCAGACGTAGTTATGTAGCCCCACCTGAAGTAAACAAACTCGGCCACCTGTAATACGGAAGCGGTGGTAATAGGGGGTTATTACAGGTGGGGCCGCGGAACGCACAGTTGACGAGGTCAAGCAGTTGCATGCAACTGAAAAGCCATTGGGAATGCGCGGTTGTACATTGAGTGGTTGCGAAATAGTTGCCCTAACCCCTAACCCTAATTCCTAACCCCTAACCCTGATCCCTAACCCTCGTCCCTAACCCTAAACCCTGACCCCTTATCCTTTAACCCTAACCCTTAACCTCAGCCCTAAACCCTAACGCCGAAACGTCCAGCGCGAAAGTTAGAAGGTGACCACAGGCCGAAAGTCAAGAAGGACCACCGGCATTCGGCCAAGAAAGGTCGACACGATAAAAAACCAACAAGGTCGCCAACCGAACACACACCGTAACGCATAGGAACACCATGCCAGCATTATCACACCAAATCAAAATAATTAAATAGGTTAACAGTATAGTGTCCAGAAGACGAAGATGCGATCACTGGAACAAGAAGTTTATTGGCCTGACGTTTCGGATTCTCACTCGAATCCATCATCAGAGACATTCGCAGATAAAGTACAGTGTCCATCAGACGCGGTTACATAACCACATCTTACCGAAAGGAATTCCACTGGCATGCTGGCCACCAATGACACGCTGAAGCAAGCAAAACGTTAACGGAGCATTCGATGAGAGCACGCCGGGGAGACTATTTTGAGGGTACTGGCAAGTATGACGAGCAAGGTCGATGTTATAAGGAACCCAGTGAATATCTCCCCAAAATTCCGCCAGATTGGCCGAGGGACCTGGGAGACACTAGTATAGGACCAGCGAGTACTCGCTAAGACTGAACAGCCATTTTTTAAAACCAATCGAATAGAAGAGGTCAGGGCAAATTGACTGTTATGCAGGAGAGAAGGTCACGGACTAACGACATTAAGGTTTGGGCCCCCTGATTATGTCCCAATGGTCAATGTCTGTTAAAGTCCTGGATTGGTTTAAGTGGACACCCACGGATTCATCGCCGTGTTAACACAACAAACTCACCCATGCGCAACAAAGTTTCACCTTAACTGAAGAAACGCATTCGGGCTGCTGCCAAATAGGAGCATCGCTAGGGCATACAAGACATGCCCCAGCAGTCTAGGCTCGATGCCAACTTACCCTCTTTGTGACCGCACATTCCAGTTGCACTCCAGTCTGCCCGGACGGCTGTGAATCCGTCACAGAGGGACTGAAGAATCATTGTCTGGAAACTCGATTAAAACCTGTCGCGCAGGGTCTCTTAGTTTCATCGGGTTATATCAGTATTCACAACAACGTTTACTTTGCATTCACGTGTTCATTGCATATATCCCTCCTGCGATATGCCTGCGCATATAAGATACCTATAACTTATGCATCGACCGTCTGTTTAAATGTGGAGACGTCGGTGGTGACATGCGAACGATCGCACATGTGTGCATCACGTGTGATAGACAGCGCCTAAACGCCACGATGTTTTGCACGCCCAAATATCATTAGCAATCGGCCAAAAGGCCCTGACAAGCCATTGTTGCGTGATAGAACGACGTGACAGTGAGACTGACATTATAGTAGCCCTTCACAATGCAATTAATCACATTAACCACTGCAATTCATTGAACACACTTGATACCATCAAGGGGAGTCGAAAGCCGTTGGTTGGGGGACTTGCGAACTCAGTCATTTTCGGTGTGGCCTTTGTGATGAACATTACTTCTGTGAAATCATGGCCCGTAATAATTCGCTTGTCACTATCGGAGCTTTCGCACTTCACGGGACGGTAGATGCGCAGTTGATGGGTGGCTAATATGTGCACGCATATGACCGAAAAAGGTTTATGTGGTAACTATGTGAATGGCTTTTGAGCGTTGCTATGAATGACCAAATAAGTCCACACGGTAACTGACTGGGTGCGCGCCGTGTGGCAGTGAGACCGTGCGTGACATGCTAATTAGAGTTTTGCAACAACTGTGTCGGCGTCTTTCACTGTTTGCTCGTGACTGAAAGAGGACGATTCTTAGGACGTTTTGTTAAACACGACCAAAAGAAGGATGTTTAACGCCGTCTGACCCCTGTCCCATTTTAAACCTTGTCAGGTACTCGTGAAGCCAAGGCATGTCATGATTCATATTTTTGCCCTGATCAGCGCGTCTGCATCCCAGTACCACCGTCACGTAACCGTCGGCTTACTGTTTGTTTATCTTCATCTTTGATCAACGAGTGCTTTAATAAAAAACCCCGGTAATACTTTTTAGTCGGTGAAACTGCACTGCGAATAGAGGACAGAACACCGGAGCCAAAATGGCACCCAGAAATGCAGAGATAAACTATGAGTCAGTCAGGCTGATTAAATGCTTGTTGACGAAAACTTGGAGATGGGGCTGACACAGTCGTAGATAGCGAAGGCGCATCATCTACGCACACACAGAAACACGACAGTTCGACTGTCGTTGCCGACGATGTCCACCGTGTGCTCCACTGAAAGGTGAAGCAGACACGGTGAGTTGCGCGTGGATTAGTTTATAGTGAGTGAGGACTTGCGTAGAATCTACCACACCCTCTCTTCCTCCCCCACCTGAATCCGGTGTCAAGACAGAGTCAAGAAGACCGGAGACGGGGGAGGGCGCAGGTGGATGGCACGGTCGAACCCGCACCTTAGTGCTTCATTCCACACCCCCTGATCCACACAGTAAATGACCAGGATTTCAACCAACAACAAAAAAACGGGCGGGCGGCAGGGGTCCCAACGTACGCGAACCTCTGCTGGCAGCTGGGTCTGTCACCGGACACCCTAAATGCTGGCATTTGTTACGCTGCGCGTTCTGATGATGCCTGCTAAAATCCGATACGTCCCCGTGTCAGTCCAGTGCATCTACTAAGTGGCCCGTTTGGGCGGCACACACACACACACAGAAACACGACAGTTTGACTGTGTGCCCCGCTGAAAGATGAAACAGACACGGTGAGTTGCGCGTGAATTAGTTTATAGTGAATGCAGACTTGCGCCGCATCTACCGCACTCTCTCCTCCTTCCCCACCCGGACTCGGTGTCAAGACAGAGTCAAGAAGACCGGAGACGTGGGGGGGGGGCGCAGGTGGATGACACAGTCGAGCCAACACCTTGGCGCCCCACTCCAAGCCCCTAGTCCACACAGCAAATGACCAGGTTTTTGACCAAAAACAGCAGCAACAGCAACACCCCAACAGGGGTCAGAAGGACGAGGATGAGGACTGGACAGCCATGCCCACCATCTGTATACCCAGCGGGAGCGCAAGCGCATCTACCGGCAGGGAACCAGGTATCAGGGGACTGC
Organism: Spirometra erinaceieuropaei; assembly: GCA_902702965.1. NCBI lineage: Eukaryota > Metazoa > Platyhelminthes > Cestoda > Diphyllobothriidea > Diphyllobothriidae > Spirometra > Spirometra erinaceieuropaei. Next base: position 132,809 of record CACRXP010001124.1, on the reverse strand, counting down.
CAGCGCATACCAGGCTGCGAGGGACATGGTTTGCTGATACTGGCGCAGTACACGCTTTCAGACCTTTTAAACAGACACACCCATACACACACAACTGGAGGATATTTGCGGGCTATCTGCCCGCGTTGCAAGGCAGAGAGTGGGCACTGCGTTTCTCATTGGAGCTCTGCCTTCGAATCCATGCTACTTGTGGCAGTGACCTTCCGCCTACGTACAGTGAGTGACCGATCTCATGAAATGCTGGCTGAAATTCTAAAAAGACGTTTTTGATTAGGAAGAATTACTTTGGTGGGGTTGTAATACTGATTACTTTGCGGAATAATCCTACAATATTTCGGACTCGGCAGGATGTCGGCTTTTGAATACACTGCTTTTCAAACACCGGTAGAAATCGTAATCAGCAACAAATGACTACTTAGGCAGCATGCATTTTCCTCAGTGATTTTCAATGGACCCGCAAATTCAAATACATCTGACAGAAACCTCGAAGAAAATATGCTTTCTTTCAGTCGTTCGATAGAGAATCACGTCATCTTCCCATTCTGTACGCGGAAAAGGAGTACAATTAGGTTTTAAAAAGTTATCTAATTGCCGAAAAATTTGGAGCATGATCTGTCGTTGCATTAGCGCTTAGTGATTTCAGTCTGCAAGGTGCATGCGTTCCGTGTAAAAAAATCGCATATTCTTCTATGCCTTCAAAAAGATATCATATAGAGTCCATGAAATTTTGCAATAAGTGCGGACTATGTTGTACATTTCATGAGGAGCAATGGTAAACGGCCAGGTAAGATGTTATCTGAATGCACATTGCGCGGTCTTAGAAATCTCACAATTAGAAACCTTTTTAAAACCTACTTATGATACTTCTTCGAACATAAATATAAAGCGGACGTGATTCTCTATCAAATGATTGAAAGCAAGCACATTTTCGTTCGTGCTTTCTAAAAAATAAATTGGAATTTGCAAGACCATCGAAAATCAATGGGAAGAATGCATGCTAATTAAGTATTCATTTTTTACCAAGTACGGTTTCTGCAGGAGATTGGAAAGCAGTGCATTCAAAAGCTGACATTCGAGCCAGTCTGAAATATTATAGTATTATGCCGCAAGATAATCAGTATTACAACCCCAACTAAGTAATCCTTCCTAGTCGAAAATGCATTTCAGAATTTCAGCCAACATTTAATGAGATCGGTCACTCATTGTATTTTTTGCCGCGTTTTTGGCCGGAAAAAATAATTAGCTGCTCGAGGGGGGGGCATGGGCGTCCAACAGTTCCGGTGGCAGAGTCAAATGGCCGAGTAACCGTAACGCCCAAAATCAACAGCTTTGATGAAATCAATTCGGGTGCGGACGGACAAGCCACGATCACATCATATACGAGCCCCAGCGATGAACACGACTGCTGCTAATGATTGTAGGCGTGTGGGTTGCCCGGCAACTGTGTCGTCTTTGTGCCTCTACTCCCCTTTTCCGTGACTGCTCCTGATGATCGGTCAGAGGGAGAATCCGAAAGCTTCTGCCAATAAACGTCTGATTCCAGCGATCCCATCTTCTCCTTCTGATCCTTCCTTGTGTCCTAACCTCAATTCTAGCCCTAGCGCTAACCCTTCGAACACCGTCTGCACTTTAGTTCAAAGCCACCCGTAATAGGGGGGGGGGGGGTTTAAAACCGTAACCAACCAACGAAAAAGCCAAAAAATTCAACGTACTTCGACTTGAAGACGCGGTAGATAACCGACACTCCCTAGCAGCGTGCTCACAAAGGCATCAAACTGTGGCGCTACTTTGGCTTCCTTTGGTTTGCATGCATTATAACTGTAGAATGGGCATCACACGTTTACATGCTTCATGCTCCTTTCCAAAGAACCCCGCATGCTGCCGCGGGTCAGAGTCAATTCAGACCTAAGTTAATATGCTTATGACCTTTCAGGAATGTATTGGCTAGATATGGGAGACGATACTGACAATAATTATATTTAATAAATTGGGCTGCCGCCTTTAAACCCTACTTTGACATGATTCACCTTCTTACACTTTGCAGGTATACTTTCCGACAAGGGTATGGTTTATGGTCGGGGTTACTTACTCAGGGGAGCATTTGTGTTTGGCAAAACAGCAGAAAATCTAAAAAGTTTTGATCCTCCATACTGACACTATTTTTTACCGTCTAATGCTAATAATAAATGCATTGAATGCCCCTTTTGAAGACCTTGCCAAAAAGCTATTGCATTGTCGTATTTTTACTCCGAGGACTACCCTGAGCACCCTCACACGCATCAGCCACCGCGACGCCTTTTTACTTTTTTTCTCTGGCAGGTACAAATACATAGTTGAGTGAATATTTCCGGAAATTACTGTGTCTGACTTGGAGCTAAATCTCCGAGACCTGACTTTTTAGGGTCAGAACCGAAATTTTAATGAACATTCGAGTCGAAGACAATCAACTATTATGGAAGAATAACGTGATGCCCATTCTACAAACAAGTAGTACTACGAGTAGTATGAAGTCCATATGGTAAAGGAGTACGGTATAATACCTTTACCATACAAATAAATATCACCAGTTATTTTCTCTTATCATAACCGTTCCGCGGAGTGAGTAGCTCCAGCCATAAACCCTACGACTGCCTAGTTTTCTTTCAAGCGATGACCTCGCGCAGAGATCCGACTGTCGCCAATGGATCAAACGAGGGCAGTGGATAAGATGTGCTACTGCTGCACGCAGGCAGTCCTGGGTGGTCGCCACAGGAACTGCGCGTGAACCAACCAGTCGGTCGATTGTGCTCTAATTAGCATGCAAAAGAGACACGCACAGTCGGATGACTTGGTCGAGTTGGCGGGCAGACGTGCCGATGTGCGCCCGAAACTAGCGGCGGTGTCGTAGTGATTACCGCGTTCGGCAGTCAGTGACCCGAATTTTGGCCAAGGCCTCGGATTGGCTAATCTATAGGGGCAACACTTCCCAAGTGGAACTTACGAATACCTGATGCTGTACTTGCGGGTGATTTGCTAACCACTTGTTTGATATCCATGCGTTGGCTTTGTAGGAGTATCTCGATGGTCTCGATTGCCAGATCTTGGGGGATGGAAGTAAAGGGGGACGCGACATCAAAAGGTACCATGACCTCATTTGGCCAGATGGTGCGAATTCATGCGTTTCTAAGCCCAAAAGGTCAATCGGGGTGGGTGATATCGCAAATGTGTATGAAAATAGTTGAGGTGGGAATACAAATGTTCTCGTGGTTAGTAAGAAAGCAGTAACGGTGAGGTTGAAGGTAGGCTGTGGTCGAGTGGGCGGTTAATATTTATCCAGCTGGCTGGTTTCGGGCAAAAGATGAGAAGGGGGATTCTTACTGGAGGCAGAGGGCACACTGTTCTGGCCACGATCACCACTCCAAGTCTCATCCACTGCGGTCGTGTAAGCAGTGTGTAAGTATGGCCGTCGGCCTGAAATACTGCGAGGCGGGGCTAACAGTACTGACCCAAACGAGGAGAACTGACTTTTGAAATTTCTGGATATTAATAATTAATGAATAAGATTAATAATTCGAGCCTCGCTACCGGCGCCATGCACAAGCATTGTCAACCAGTCAGGAGGTCAGAAGGTCTGAAAGCGTGTCCTATGCCAATATCAGCAAACCATGGCCCTCTCAGCCTGGTATGCACTGGCAGTTCCCTGACACCTGGTTACCTGCCGGTAGATGCACTTGCGCTCCCGCCGGGTACACAGTTCGTGAGCATGGCTGTCCAGTCATCCTCACCGTCGTCCTTCTGACCCCTGACTCTGTCTTGACACTGGGTCCAGGTGGGAAGTGGGGAAGAGAGAGTGCGGTAGATGCTGAGCAAGTCTATATTAACTATAAACCATTTTACACCCAAGTCATCGTGTCCGCTTCACTTTTCAGTAGAGCACATTGTGGACATCTTCGTCAACGACGGTCGAACTGTGAAGGAGTAGATGCTCAAATGTCAGTCTGCCTCTCCTAACGTCCGTGCAGAAGGCAGACAAATAAGTAGGCACTGATGAGGCCAAGGTCTGATTAGGTACCGATCACGCAACCTGATAAGGGATGTCTGCTCGTCACGATACGGGCTACCACGCAGTTCAGAAGATGAAGATGCGATCACTGGGACAAGAAGTTTATTGGCCTGACGTTTCGGGTTCTCACTCGAGCCCATCATCAGAGACATTCGCAGATAGAGGTAAAGGTGGCACCAGGAATGCAGTATTTATAGCACGTGGCTGCCGTGGGACCGTATGCGCACTGCAATTAACAGTTCTCACAATCGCCGCTGGGGTCGTAATTGATGCGGCGGTGGCTTGGCGGTCCGAGTCCGAGTTGTTAATTGCCGCGATTTCGTCATCCGTGCTCGATGCTGGTGTGACGATTGCTCGGCAAACTGGCTCACTGTCACCGTGATAATTGCTCACCCGCGCCCTCCCCACGTGACTGATTCTCCTGCCCAGGGAAAATCGCAAGACGGAATAGGCCACCGGGAGGTCATTGTGTTTGTTGATGGATTGCGGGCCTGAGAACCATGACTCGAGCAGCTCGCGGCTCACGCGGTTGTCACCCCTTGCGAGGATTTCGGCCTCTTGAAATTTGAAATTATGGCCGGGTCCCGTCGAGTGTGCCGCCACCTGACGTCAGTCGTCTTCTCACTCCACTTGGAGTTGGTGTTGCACACAGGCCGGAAGCAACCATAAGGCGCCAAGTAATGAGGCCAAAAGACCCGCTGCCACGGCAGGAAACGTCTGGAGTCGTTTACCGGATCTGGTGTAGTTGCGGACAAAGCAATTATGTCGGAGAAACTGGGAGATTACTCCGTACGCGACTTGCCGAGCACGCAGCAGCAGTGAGGCGGGGAGACGCTAACTCTCAGGTGGCGGCACACTCGACGGGACCCGGCCATAATTTCAAATTTCAAGAGGCCGAAATCCTCGCAAGGGGTGACAACCGCGTGAGCCGCGAGCTGCTCGAGTCATGGTTCTCAGGCCCGCAATCCATCAACAAACACAATGA
>CACRXP010001124.1:108782-124807 GCA_902702965.1 Spirometra erinaceieuropaei | reverse complement strand
ATCGCCACTCGAAGACCAACAAGCGCGCTCGCCCGCGCCGGATTTAAGCGTTGCCGCGCCACGATCACAGGCGCCTGTGAGTCCTTCCTACCGTCGACAGTCTCAGCGTGGTCTCAGCCATGAGTCTTGCTCCGCTAGGTTAGGATTCAGCCCACGGATCGAGTGAAAGCCGCAAAAACGTCAAGCCTACGCTTGGAGCATTCACCTACACTTTATTCCGACTCGGGAAGCACTTGAGACCTCTGTTCGTTTGCGGTGCGCGCTGAAACTGTAGAATCGTCTGGAATCTGCGAAGGTGCCTTCAAATGGATCGTATCCCCTATGTGATTGTGCATTACTGACAAGTATAACGAACGGTTTATAATTACTTCATTTCTCGCAAACTTTCGACAGTTTAGGATTGACAGTTTTGCAGATTCCTGTGAATTCCATTTACCAAAGGACCACATATACTTTTACATCAATTGTTATGATCCTGTAAGGTAACGTATTTTTTTACGAAGAGGTGGAATCAGTTTTAAACTTATGGTAATATGCTATGACCTTTATTTTAAATTTATTATGCGAATTTGCAGAAGTGGTGTTTTGCACAAGTCTTACGATTCAATTGTTAACTCATTTTCGAAAATCTCAGTGCTTGTCAGATAACTGACTCTTGCGCATTATCTGGGGGAGACTTATTAGCCATCGTCAGCCAGTTATAACCAATGGTAGAGGGGGCGCTCACCGATCGTTCTTACGGAACTCATTCGCTCCGTTGTGCCTTGTCTTTGTCGGCATTAACATTCTGCCTATATCATGCGCCGCTGTGTGGCTGCTGGTTGGGCTCGAGAGAGCCCGTAAGGACAAAGGGGCGAGTAAGATCCGTAAAAACGATCGGTGAACGCCCCTCCACCTTTATATATTTACGTTTTTATCCGAAGTTCAAGCACCTCATCGCGTTCATCATCCCTCGAAAAAGGCGAAGAGGAAGAGAGAACGAGCTCCTGAACCAAATTATATTTGTACTGACGTTTCGGGAACTTGCTCGTTTCCATTATCAGAGTGGTGCGATGGCTTTTGGGTTATTGAGTCTCATCGCTTGCTGTTGACTAGCTTTGACCCCTCCGAGGTTGACCGCTGGCAGACTCGCGCGACCTTAGTCCCCTTTGGTGACCAGCGTGGTTGTTGCCAAGCCGGCGTGCCAAAAGGCCTCCTTCATGAGCAGTCACTACCGTTTCATGCAATTTGCTCTCGGTCTCGCAGGCGCATACGCAAGGCAGTGCTCGATGTGGGTCACGTGACCTGGGGGTCGCCACATCCCCTTTTCTCGTGGGCACTCGCTTCTGCGTGCTCTCCCGTTCCATTGGCCATGCTCCAACTTGGTAGGCTAGATGTAGGTTCACAGCCTGGTCGGATGTGCCAGTCGAGGATCAACTTTCGAGCACCAGTCTGACCATCTTCTCATCGGTGCAGCCGATCACCCTCGCTTTCTCAAACGCAAAACAGCGGTTCGATTATTGTCATAGACTCAAGACAGCCTGTCCTTACAGTTGACTGTAGGTTAGCGTTCGGGCAGTTTTTTACCAAAGCGTTTGCCCGTTTCACCAACATACCTTACGTCACAATCTTGGCATAGTATGCTGTAGACAACCATTGGTTGTTCTGTTACTGGAATAAGGTCTTTTGACCTCATGTTTTGCTGTCTGATTGTGTAATCTGGTTTATGAGCCACACCAAGCCCAAAAGGTTTTAGGATTTCTGCAGTCGCCTCCAAAACGTACTTCACGTAGGGGAGTGTGAGCTAGAACCTCGAATTTTCTTTGCTCGACCGCTCACAGTAAGGTTTCCTGAGGCAATTCCATACGAAAGAATTCAGATAACCATTGGCGTTGAATAGGGAGTGTAGGCACTCCATCTCCTCCTTAATTCCACTGTCGTTGCTGCAGTGTGTTTGCACATTCTGAAAGGGGGTTCTGAAAGCTACATTTAGTGTTATTTGCCTTGCGACACTCGCTACAGTAAAGAAGAATGTGCTCGAGGCCACAGGATTCATTGCGACAGAGTTAGGCGTGGGCATCGCCCACCGTTCGGCGGCTACCATGCGTACTAGAATAATGAAGATGAAGAATCATCTGGACGCAAGTGAGCAGTCGGGTGTACTTTATCAAATTCTGTGCTACAATTGTCTTGGCCATTATACTGGCCAAACAGGACGACGCCTCAACTGGCGAATACTCGAGCACGAACGCACCGTTCGGAGAGACGACCCACTCTCTCAAGTCGCCATTCACACGCTGGAGGAAGGCCATTAGTTCGACTTCGCCAGCACGCAGATAATGGCGTAGGTATTGTTGAAGGCGTGCGTGTCGGACACCAACTCCAGCAATATCGACTCATCCCTCTGTTGTCACGCCCTACGCCCACGCAGCCAGGTGCCCCTATTTGCATCTGATGTAGACAGGCAGCTCACTAAGAGTGCAACAGGCTCAGACACGGTCGTTACCGCCCATCAGTAAGTTATGAGGTGAGGTGTATAAGCATGCAAATTTGGCTCACATCGCCGCCAAAGACAAACACCGTCCCCCGCCTGAGACCATCCTGGGCCAGGAGGCGCGAACCAGACCTGTCCAGAGATTCAACGCCCACCCCCACTCCCAGGCTACGGATGTATAACTATTCATGCGTCACACGCCAACAGTCTCTGAGGATAAACTCCTGTTCGAGTTCGAAAGATGAGACCAAAAAAACTACCGTCCAATGATCGCGCCTTTTGTCTTCTTTTCAACAAGGAACTGAGATGTGCATATTCTTGTCTCTTTAATGCTCGAAATAGAGGTTCACGGCAAACTCCCTGAGGTCCTCCTGCAGCGAAAGACTGACGGGACATTTCATACATCAGTTTACCGCATAAAAACTTATGTAAGATTTTTTCTACATTATAAGAGCAATCGCCCTGGTGCTGACAAGCGGAATGCTTATCAGCGTACTAAACCCAATAAAAAACTGCTCAGACAACAACAGTTACCAAATAGAACTTAACTGTCTGTTCAGACTCTTTTCACAAATTGGGTATCCTAGGGATTTGTGCACCGATGCGTGAGACAACAGGAATTAAACGAAAAAGACAAGGAGCTAGATTATTCCGAGCGAGCGCCCAAACCGAAAAACTGTAGAACACTTCCGCGCATTAAAAACGTGTACGAAATCATTGAAGGACACCTGAAGAAACATGAAATACGTGTGGCGCACAAACCGGTGACCACATTACGCAACCAGCTCGCATGCCCTAAGGGTAGGGTCAAATTTTGAGATAAGAAATGAAGAGGGACGCATACAAGACTCCACATGTGAAACTTGCGGTGCAGTGTATAGTGGCTAAAGTGGAATTTCGGCCTCTGCACGCATACATGAACATCATCTGGCCGTGAAGAGGTGAGACTACTTATCAGAAGTCGCCATGTATACACTGGAAGCTGGCCGTAAATCGGTTTGGAACAGAAATTGCATTGTTCGTGTCTGTCCACCTAAAAAAGGCCGTGAATTTTCGGAGGCCACACATTGCAATAGTTTATACACTGATCGACACATTGAGCTAGACGCCGTGTACAACAATTCCGGGGAAAATTGGAATAGGTGATGGCCAATTCGCACGGGCTGTCAAACCACAGCTATGACTCACCGGCAGGAATAAAAGGCAACATCGATTTCGAGACAATTTTAAAAGTTTGGCTGTTTTGCGCATTTGCCACACGTCTAAAGGCGGTTTGGGAAGCAGTTTCGAAAATCTACGGAGCACAGTTTGTTACAATTCCCAAAGGACTTATTATTTTCAAATTAAACTTCTTGGGATGTCCAGATTTCAATATATGTATCTCTATACTGGCAGAATAACATTTCCGAAAAAGACAATAGAGACTGGAACGGCCATTTCTGGCATATTAGCTGTCGGGAGCCAACCATACCCAATCCCGAGGTTTGTAAAACCCGAGGCTCGGACCTGTGACCTGTTGGCTAGGAGTTCGACGCAGAAAATAATGAGCCACGGCCTCGTTGTCCTGTCGGTTGCGATAGGACATGGCCGAGTATAGCTGGCTGATGTCGGCTAATAAGTTAGAAATTGTCATTTAGTCTCCCCTGTCATTGCTGGTAATGCTATTCTGCCTATATAACGCGCCGCTGTGCGGATGTTGGCGGAACTTAGGAGAGTGAGAGCCTAAGGAACAGAGGGACGAGTGAGTTCCTTAACGCGATCGGTGGGCGTCCCTCTACCGTTGTATATCTAAATGTATTGACATATATTTTAGAATCACATACGTTAAACGTGGAAAATATAAGACTTCATCGGGCAAATTTTCGGTGCTGGTTCCCCAGGCAATTAACATTTCTAGCCTGCTTAAAAATCAATTTTTGTTCGGTAATCATGCCAATAAGCGGCCTTTGTAGACGCCACTTTGCATCGATTGGTTCTCTCGTATTTTTGTACATCGCATCCAACGCAGTATGCCAACTGATGCATAATTCATCTGAGTGCATGACTTCGAAAAACTCTCGGGTTTTTTTATAGGGTAGACGCGGACAATGCGAGTTTTGTCCTGGGCAAACATGTGCTCGGTATCTAGAATACGAATGGCCCCAATGGTAGACACTTCATTGGTTCCATTATCGTAGAACAGGACAGTGGGGATTCAATAGGAGTGCTTGTTTGCTTTTGGGGAATTCCCAAGTTGGAATTAGTACCTCAGACAACATTGCCGACAAACTGAGTCCTTACGATCCATTCATTTGTGGAGATATGCTAGTTATTCAGAGCAGATAACGAGTAGAGGAAATCTTTAACTTTACTGTTCACGTTCAGTGGATTAGGTCAACAAACAGCGCTAACCGAGTTTGTCAGGGGTGCAATTGGAAATGACCTTGGTTTTCGTGAATTTAACTGTTATATCAATAAACTCAACAACTTCAGTGTGCTGATGGCCATCATAAGGAGACATAGAGGATGTGTGTAGGATATTCACTCCTAGACCGATTTGGGTAAACTTAGACACTAAAGTACTCCTTTGAACATAAAATTGGAAACGCTATTCCACTGGGCAGGCAGGAGGATGCGGCCCATGCCGTAAACATCAAGCAGCACTGGGAATGCAATGCTGAGATCAGCAAGTAAGCCCCACTGCCTACTAAATTTTATTTAAGTAGGCCGGACTCGAAGAGGCACAAACGCCATAGTCATGACGGTCGTCAATCGTAAATCACGACCGATGGAAGAAGAACAGAGGAACGCCAACACGGATGCCCTACTGTCAGTCCACGAACGTTGTCGACTTAAATAAGGACAGATAAATGAGCTTACCAATCTGAACTGACTGATAGTGTGACATCAGAACTTTGTATGGATCAGTCCGACGGTCAGAAGGTCAGATAGTGAGTAGAGCCTGCAGGTTTACCGCAATTTGCAGAATCTTCAAGAAGCGGGCATCGGTTGGCTGCTACTGTTGTCGGGCGGAACGCAGTTACTGCGGGTAAATTCAGCCAAGTTAGATGTCAGTCATTTGGGACAGCTGCCAACTGCGGTGAGGCGACTTGCGCGGTTGAAAGGAGAAGAATGTGCAGACCAAGAGCATGCATATTTCGCAGCAAACACTTCACCCTCCGCAGAAAGCGTTAGAACCATGGTCACCGGAGAAGTAGGCGACGTTTTTCAGCTAGCTGGGGATTTTGCGTGTGCGTTTGTGTGTGTTTTGCCCCCAAATGGGCAACGTGGTAGATGCGCTGGACCAAGACGGGGGCCATATTGGACTCTGGCAGGCGTTATCGGAGTTGCTCACCATAACAAATGTCAAAATTTCGGGGTGCGGTGGCAGACCCGGTTGCCGGCGTACGTCGCGCACACTGGGACCCTACCACCCCCCATTGTTGTTGTTAATCAAACACCTGATTATTTGTTGTGTAGACCAGGGGGTGTGAAGTGGAACGCCAAGGTGTGGGCTCGACCGTGCCATCCACCTGCGCCCTCCCCCGTCTCCAGTCTTCTTGACTCTGTCTTGACACCGGAACCAGGTGAGGGAGGAGAAGAGAGTGTGGTAGATGCTGTGCAAGTCCAATATCACTATAAAATAAACTTCTGCACAAGTCACTGTCCTTGCTCCCATTCGAGAAGGCTCGAACGGCCAGTCTTAAGCCAAACATTCCTCATTTGCACCCCGCGACCACAGAAAATCGACAAACCCCGTGGCTGAGAATTGGGCAACTACCTGTGATACGAGTCAGACTGCTTAGTGAACACGGCGTCCGACATGGTAAGCCCACTTTTGAAGACTATAACACATTTCATCAAGGACTTTTCGCCGAGAACGTAAAGGATCATCTGTTAGTATTTGAAAATAATGCGTTTTTTGTGTAAATTTGGCCGCTGACATTTTAATGCTTCCTCAAAATGTCAACTAACATGTTGTCGGATTAACGTTGAAGGCTGAATCAGAACGCGCATGACGAGAACAGGCCGCGCAGGACCAACCACATGCGTCGCTCATGCGAACGACAAAAAAAGCGTAGTCATGGCGGTGTAAATCAAGGTGCATCTAACGCACCATCATGCACCGCCTCATGTTTGGACAGGCATCAGTTAACTTGGTAAACACCCAGTGATTTCAGCCAGACAGGCTTTGTCTCTGTGTGTGTGTTTGGTTACGTGCTATTGGTTCTGTTTGGCCAGTCGATATAGAAAAGTTTAGATAAGACGCGCACACTTACCAACACCCCACCCACAAAGTCCCGTAAACCCAGCTTTGAGGGATTGCGAAAGGTGCTTTAGAGGATGAGACCCCGTCATTCGAATGACCTGATTGAATAAGCAACAGACAACTGAGAGTAGCTATGTGTTCAATGTTAGACAAAATGGGTTTGGATAGAAATAGTGTATTATAATTTCCGTAGACTGAGAGGAATATGCACCGAACGGAAGAAACCTCACCTACCAGACCTCCTTAGGCATTGAAAAACCACTTCTAGCTGCAGGCATTATTTATGTTCGGAAGTGTTACCCAAGAAGACACGAAATTGAGGGTTAAATAACTAGGCATTGTTGATAACTTCATGCGCAGTGAAAATAAGTACGATGACTGTCGATAGGACATAATGCATCATCAATAAATCTGCAACGTGAAGTAAGATTGCACAGTAGCAGTAACTTGGTCAGATGAACAGATGAAATATGCGACACACATACATGCGCTCTGGAGAAAATAAAGTAGTACATGGCTTCCGGTGCAAAATTTAAAAAAACTGGGATATGCAGGAAATTTTGCTTTTCTATTTCAAAATTAGCAAAAACCAGGAGATAAGATAACAGGTATTTTGCTCTCTCCCGTTTTGGCCCTATATTTAGATGAAAATTCAGACCTTATCGACAAGAAGTATCGTAAGATGGAATGGGCCTTTTTTAAGGATCCTGAAACTACTCGTGCTAAGTCTTTATATAAACGGGGGCAGTGACAGCTCGAGTGAGATAGATTGATTCGGGAAAGCCAAAATTACCGGTCTACACCCTGCACTACTGCACAGTCGGGAAAAAATATGCTTGACATCCAAAAGAGAGTCAAAGGGATTGGATACCGTCAGGGCATTATTCAAGTAAATGCCTGTTGACACGCGTTCGCTGGAAAAAAGCTCTCCATCTGCCTTTTATAAAAAGTCAAACTTCAACCTACAGGTGAGTGGGCTATACGGAGTGCCGTGGGCGCGGTACCACGTTCTACTTACGCGTCCTAAAAGTTGCTGGTAAATTCATCTGTCGACAAGTCAAGCGTGTCTCGTGAACCCCAAAAAATCGTTCGAGAAGTCTCAAAAAACGACAACCACCATTACCATAGTTAGTCTGCCAGAGGAACGCTGTTCACTTTGGTGGTAGGAATGTTCACTTCTCTACGGACAATCCAGCGACTAATCGTTTTGAGAGGAGAACGGCTCTGTTCGTCCGCGAACTTGCAGTTCTACGTGAGACCTGCTCCTCTGGGCCAGAGCAAGAGTTGGATGCTGGGTACGCCTTCTTCTTGAGCGGACGAGAGGCCAGAGTTGTCTTCTCCATCAGACCCAAGGTTGTAAGACGTCCGTTCTACCTACTGTAGAGCGTCAGCGATCGTCTCAATGCCGTGAGGCTGTCATTAAACGGGAACAAATTAGCTACCATTGTCAGCGTCTGTGTCCCACCCTCTCTCCAACCTAGCAACTGCATAGAAGGCGGACAAACTGATTGCCCTTGGTCACTTCAGTGTTTGGATAGGCCCCACTACCGGCACCAGACATCTGACCGACTAGGACAGTGGACCACTGAGCCTGGTTCTCGGTCACGAAAGGTGTCCAGCCCTTTGGCAGCCTTCCAAGTCACGAGCTTTAGGGCGCCACGGTAGTATCAAGCACGTCGAATTTATTAGTAGTAAGGAGCACTCTGGTGAGTCGCGAAGATGGATCCCCCGGCATCGATCTCATTCTCTCCTCCCGTTGCCCTACACCAGTCGTCTACCTCACCCCCCCCAGCCATCTGGTGCTGGTGTTGGACCCAATGGCTGGCACGGCGTGAGGCCCAATCCACTCACTACCGTTTGAGCTCTGTGTGCTTTCCCAGCCGATAGTTCCCTAATTAGTGATTGCGGGGGCTGGAGTGGCGGACTGATGGACTGAGAGCCAGGCTGAAACGACTCCTTCTTGACGTGATCTACGGCACTCTCACGCACATATGTCGCCATGATAATCTCTGATGAGACCGCATCCTCACACTTCAATCGGCTCTCCACTCATCCCGAGGCCACACGTGAGCCGCCTGAACACAACGCGCCACAGCCAAACCATTCATAACACTTGCCAGCATGTGATCCCTTTCGTCGTCGCCAGCATGGTCGGTGCAGTTTCTCATGTCCGAACATGCATATCTCGCGTAGGTGGGAGGCATGTTTACTGATACATTCTGGTAGATGAAGTGGAGACCAGGTTGTGTGCGACATGCGCAGGCGGCCACTAAAGTCCAGCCAGCCTGCAACCTTATTGACATTGTCTTGGCGTCTGAGGAAGATGGGCAAGCGCGCGATAGCTACTCCACAAGCCGTTCCACCACAATTTAGTTAACGCGCGAGTCGACTTTGCTGAGCCCAGTTACATGTTAATACAACCAATCACAGCCAACAGAACGAACCCGTACCTCAGTGGTTATAGCGCTGGACTTTTGGCTTACAGGTCGCGAGTTAGAATCTCGAGGTTGAATATGCTGGTTGATGATGTTTCTAACAAGCCAGAAATGGTCATTCCAGTCTCCCTTGTCTTTGACGGTAATGACATTCTGCCTACTTACATATGTAAAGAGAGGGATAGTGATTGACCATTTCTGGGTGAGTGGCCCCAACCATTGTTAAGATACTCAGTTGCCACGGATAGGACGAGCTCGTGGCCTAGTGGTTAGAACACTGAAATCCTAATCAACATGTTGTGGGATCGAGCTTCAGAAGTTGCATTACTTGAGCTTGGTATGACTGGCTGATATGGTTTAAAAAACCAGAAGCGCCCGTTCCGGTCTACCTTGTCTTTGTGGTCAGTGTTATTCGCACTGCAGCTGCCGGAGGGGAACTAGATTGAGCCACAAGGCAAGACGGAAGGAGAAAGTCTCCCAGCGCGATCGGCGAGTCCATGGCTCAATGGCTAAGGCTCTGGACTTCAAACCAACATATCACAAGTTGGAAGGTAAGGGACTACAGAAACCTTGGGTTGGATGTGGCCGGCTGCTGACGCCTTATAAGCCAGAAACGTCCTCCTAGTTTTTGTTGGTATCAATTTTGGGACGGGCCTCATTTCGTAGCCCTACCTGCAGTTGACAAGCTCCAGCCTAACACCAACCACTAACCCTCAACCCTTACCCCTAAACACAACCCCTCGCCCCTAACCCTAACCTCAACCCCTAACCTTAATCCTAACACCTTACGGGTACGGTTACGAAGTAAGATCTTGTCTATTTTTATCCTTTAAAAAAAGACGAAGGCACGATCACTGGAACGGTAGCTTTATCGGTCTTAGCTTTCGAACTCGAACTGGAGTTCATCATCAGAAACTGCTAGGGTGCAACAACGTGTGAAAATATATACCTTTTTTCCGTGAGGGGGGGGCTACGTCCCTGACCAGGTCTGTTTCGTGCTGCCTGACTCACAATGGTCCCCCGACGTAGTGACGGCGTTTGTCCTTCGCGGTGATGTGAACTGCGTCACCCGGCTGCGTGGGCGGAGCTCGTAACAACACGCAGGCAAGTCAATATGCCTATTGTTTGACTACGTCCGATTGCACGGACCAGATCAGGCTAGGGACGCAACCCCCCCTCACGGTAAAACGGTATAAATGTTCACACGTTGCTGCACTCTAACAGTCTCTGATGACGAAGTCCTGTTCGAGTTCGGAAGCTAAGAGTAATAAAGCTACCGTTACAGTGATCATGCCTTCGTCTTCTTGTAAACAAGAATCTGGGATGCGCATAATCCCTTCCATCCGTATTATTATTCTGCCTACTGGCGTATCGGTATTCCAGTAGTATTTACAATGTTAACAGTTTTCGCACAGCTACGCAGCTTCTAAAAACGATCTGGAAAACCGGCGTCTGAAGTGTACCCAATAAAGTCTCCGGAAAAGGGACGCTCAACGATTGTGTCACGGAACTCACTCGTCCCGTTGCGCCTTAGGACTCTCTCTCTCTCGAGCCCAACCTGCAGTCGCACAGCGGCACAACGGGACGAGTGAGTTCCGTAAGAACGATCGGCGAGCGCCCCTCTACCATTGTATATTCTCGATCGCAACCGACAGGACAGTGTGTCCGTGCCTCAGTGGTTGGAGGCGATGGACTTCCAACTAACAGGGCTGGGGATCAAGCCTCAGGTGTTCCTCACGTCGGGGTTGACTACGACTGGCTGACGACGGCTAACAAACCAGAGGTGGCCGTTCCAGTCTCCCTTGTCTTTGTCTGTAGCATTATTCTGCCAATAAAGTCGCTTTTCCCATAGAACATATCTAACTGCAAATTTTATTTTCTGGGATTCGTACCTGCCAATAAAACTATAATGAGGTTGCCCAACAGCTCAGACGAGTTTATAGAATCGGCGCCTAAACGTTCTTCACATTCAACGGTCAAGTGTACGAGTAAAAGAAAAGAACACGGATGGGATCGCCTCTGTTAAAGCGGTTTTGTAGACTCGAAGAGCTGATCCTCAACCTGACAAGACACATTGACTATACGTTCGTCCTAATCAAGAGGAGCGATGCGCGGGCTTTTGAGGCCTTTCTGGATTCAGTTTTTCCCGACATGCTGTTTACCATGTAGGAAGAAGTCTACAATCAGTCAATTTTCAAAACTAACAGACGGGAAGATAAGTACAAAGGTCACTCGTAAGACTACTAAGTAGCAACCTCCCCGCTGGCCACGAAAGCAGTCTTGCCAGGATCCACTTTGAATGTGCTCAAACAAAAACGGAAGGATGGAGGAGATAAAGTAATTATACGCTATCCGATGTCCAGACGTAATGTTCTCATGAACTAACGAGTTATATTTCACGAGTTCCTAGCCTAAAAGGCAGCAAGTAAAAGTGAGCAGTGAACAATATGCAGATTGTGAAAGCTAAGTAACCTGACAACGGAGCGCGACAGTAAAGCAGGCCAGAAAGGCGAGTTGTCCAGGTGGGCTGTTTTGCTTCACATTCAAACAAGCAATCCGGTCGAAGAAAACGGGACTAAATTGTCAGAGGTAAATTAGTCCGGTACCTCACCACAGTCCTTCATGCGCAAGTGCCTCAGGAAGCCTCATTTTGAGCTCGCAATCCTCCATATGGAGAATGCTTTAGAGGCGACGGCGAGAATCGTAAACATTTCGGGACTGACGTGGAAAGTAAATCAGAATGAACAATCAGGTGGCAAATCATGAAGCCCAAGGATCTGCTACCCGTAACAGAACCATCAGTAGTGTTCTACAGTATCACATGTCAAAATTTTCTTGCGAAGTTTGCGAGTAAGAGGGATAAACGAACTAGCGCAAGATCGCATGAACACGAGCTTGCAGATAACCGCAAGGACAAGCTCAACCAACGTTTCATCTTTGAGAAAGGGACGGCGATCGATCGAGCCGATCGATGGCCAGACCGGCGCTCGAAAGTTGAGCCTTGACTGACATATTCGACCGAGCTATGGACCTACATCCCGCCTACCAGGTGTTATGTGTGAGGCTCGAATCAGTTGGAGCAGGGCCGATGGAACGGGAGAGCACGCGAAACCGAATGCCGACGCCCACGGAAAGTTAGAGAGGTGGTGGCCGGAGGTCACGTGACCGACGTAGAGCACTGCCTGCGAGACCGAGAGCAAATAACATAAAACGGTAGTGACTGATCAGCTCGCCGACTGACATAAAAGAGGCCTTTTGGCACGCCGGTTTGACCAAAACCACGCTGGCCCGCAAAGGGGACTAAGGTCACGAGAGTCTGCCAGCGGCCGACCTCGGAGAGGTCAGAGCTAGTCAACAGTAAGCGATGAGACTCAATAACCCAAAAGCAATCGCAACATTCTGATAATGGAAACGAGCAAGTTCTCGAAACGTCAGTACAAATAAAATTTGGTTCACGAGCTCGTCCGCTCTTCCTTTTCGCCTTCTTCGGGGGATGATGAACGCGACGAGGTCTTTGGAACTCGGATATAAACGCACATACATAATGGTAGAGGGGTGCTCACTGATGGTTTTTACGGAACTCACACGTTCCGTTGTGCCTTACGGGGTCTCCCTGTCGAGCCCAATCAGCAGCGGCACGGTGGCGCATGATATATAAGCAGAATGGTATTACCGACAAAGACAAGGGAGACTGGAATGGCCATTTCTGGCTTATTAGCCGTCGTCAGCCAGCCCTACCCAAGCCCGAAGTGTGGAACACCCGAGCCTCGAACTCGCGACCTGTTAGTTTAGAAATCCACGCCTCTACCCACTGGGCCACGAGCCCGTTGCCCCGTCGGTTTTCGATCGGGAATATACAATGGTAGGGGGCGCTCACCGATCGTTCATACGGAACTCACTCGTTCCGTTGTGCCTTACGGGGTTTCCCTCTCGAGCCCAATCAGCAGCGGCACGGCGGCGCAGGATACATAGGCAGAAAGTGATTACCGACAAAGACAAGGTACGACGGAACGAGTGAATTCCGTAAGAACGATCGGTGAGCGCCCTCTCTACCCTTGGGTATAACTGGCTGACGATGGATACTAAGCCTCGCCCAGAGAACGCGCAACAGTCAGTTATCTGACAAACGCTGAGATTTTGAAAATGAGTCAACAATGAAATCGTAAGACTTGTGCAAAAAAGCACTTCTGCAAATTGGCATTATAAATTAAAAATGAAAGTCATAGAATATTACCATAAGGTTAAAACCGATTCCAACTCTTCGTAAAAAAAATACGTTCACCTTACAGAATCATAACAATTGATGCAAAAATACATGTGGTCCTTTGGTAAATAAAAATTCACAGGGATCTGCGAAATTGTCAATCCTAAAGTGTCGAAAGTTTGCGAGAAATGAAGCAATTATAAACCGTCCATTATGCTTATCAGTAATGCACAATCACATAGGGGATGCGATCCATTTGAAAGTACCTCCAAAGATTCCAGACGATCTTAAAGTTTCAAGGCGCACAGAGGTCTTGAGTGTCCCCCGCCTCAAGGCGGGATAGAGTGTAGGTGAATGCTTCGAGCGTAGGTTTGACTTATTTGCGACTTTCACTCAATCCGTGGGCTGAATCCTGACCTAGTGGAGCAAGACTCATTGCTGAGACCCCGCTGAGACTGTCGACGGTAAGAAGGACTCACAGGCGCCTGTGGTCGTGTCGCGGCAACGCTTAAATCCGGCGCGGGCGAGCGCGCTTGTTGGTCTTTGAGCGGCGATGCAGGTCTCGGAGGCAGGGGTTGCAGCTGAATGGCTTGCGGTGGCGCGTTTGTATTTCTGTCCGTGTTGCTGTTTGGCGTGTACGCGGGGGGAGGACCTCCAGGCGTTAGAAACTGAAACGGCAGAGGCCTTGGTTGGATTACAGTTGGGCTGCAACCCTGGATGCCCTCCTCTCTGATGCAGTAGTCAATAAAATCGTAGAGGAAACGGAGCTGCTCCTAGAGAAGGACGAGTGAACTGAGAGGGTGCGTTTTGCATAGA
Organism: Spirometra erinaceieuropaei; assembly: GCA_902702965.1. Taxonomy (NCBI): domain Eukaryota; kingdom Metazoa; phylum Platyhelminthes; class Cestoda; order Diphyllobothriidea; family Diphyllobothriidae; genus Spirometra; species Spirometra erinaceieuropaei. The sequence continues at coordinate 110,630 of CACRXP010001124.1, read as the reverse complement.
AAAAGAACTGCAAATTAAGCACGTGCGTGCGCTTGGGACGAGAAAGAAAGGGGAGTGGCATGAGGGTTTGGGCCAGCAGAATTTGCGGAAGCAACAGAGGTAACCATTCGGAATCCCTTAAATAGGAAAGCAGGGGAGCGAGAAGCTCAGTGACGTAAAGAATGCGGCTAAGCTCATCAGGAACTTAGGTCCATCGATCCATCCTCACTGCAGAGCGGAGTGTGGGCGTTCCGATGGACCTCGGGGAATCTGGTATAAAGGGTCCGAGCCGTCATGAAATAGGCCAGAAAATACACCGTCTTAATTCCTGACCCCCAGGGTAAAACCGCTTACAAACAACGGAAAATTAATCGAAACTGATCGTCGCAGTCTCATTTAGCAGCACGAAACTGTCGCAGAGCGGGCAGAAGTCCGAGATGAGGCGGGCAGTCTGATTGTCCACTGCCAGTAAACGTCATTCCGGCCGATGGGACGTGGACGACGGATCAACCGGTGAAGTCCAGAGTCTCGCAATTCATGTCTCCGAGACTTGAGTGTGACTGGCCGACGACGGCAGCTAAACCACAAACAACCATTGGGTGCTTTGCTGGGCGATCCAGCATATGCAGTAGGTGGGCTAACTCATGAAATATCAACCAAAATTTCGAAATGCGTTCTCGTTTCGAAAAGATAAATTAAGTACGGTTGTAAATCTAATCATCATTCAGCCTAATTCTATAATGACCCAGTTATCTCAGGCTGTCGGCTTTAGAATGAACGTATTTTCGACTGCATGCAAGAACTATACTCTGCAAAAAATGACTACTTAAGTGACATGCAATTTTCTCATTGATTTTCGATGCTCTTGGAAATTCAATTATATTTCATGGAAAACATACATAAAAATATTTATTCTTTTAGTTATTCAGTAGAAAATCACGTTTTTTTCCGTTTTTATACTCGAAAGAAGAGTATACTTCGGTTTTAAAAAACTTTTATAATTCCCAAATAATTCTGAACCCGACCTGCTGTAACACCTGCATTCAGCGTTTCAAAACTACCAGTCGTTTATTTTCCGTGTACGGAAAACCAGGCATTTCACTACGGTGCTAAGACGAGACCATATGGGGTTCGTAAAAGTAAACAGTGGATTTGAGCAGTATTGCTAACTTTACAAGCCACATTCGTAAATGCAAATACATGAAGTTTTATGAACGATCATTTCACGGTGTTAAAAAATCTCACAATTAGAAACTTTTTTGAAATCGAATTATACCGGTTCTTTAAGTATAAAATCGGAAGAAAACGTGATTCTCTACCGAATAACTAAAAGAATAAATATTTTTATGAATGATTTCCATGGAATATAATTGAATTTTCAACGGCATCGAAAATCAATGAGAAAATCACATACTACTTAAGTAGTCATTCTTTGCAAAAGCCGACACCCTGAGGTAACTGGATCATTATAGAATTATGCTGTCTGATGATTCGTTTTTCAACCCTATTTTATTAATCTTTTCGAAACGAAGACGCATTTTGGAATTTCGGTTGAAATTTCATGAGTTAGCCCACCTACTATAATCCCTCAGCGCAGCATTTGGATGTCCAGTTCAATCAGTGGACTTTGCTGGTCTCTTACACGCCCGTTACTCCTCGTGGATAAAACCGGAAATTTCGGTAAATAGATAAACCCGAGTGTTAAATGAGTTCGGGTAACCATCTTTCTACCCTTCTAACCTGAGTGACACGATGCCCAAAGCACCAAAACTCACATTCTAACGGTTCTAGAACATTCTGGCCCCCGATATGCTGGCTGTGGATTGACTGATTCTTGCATGAGAACTCGACCGTGGAGAAATCCCGAAC